>JAAMXS010002639.1:0-15283 GCA_019693525.1 Cylindrotheca fusiformis | reverse complement strand
TCTGGCCATCTTTGGCCAGTACGGAGATCTACAGAGATCCACGACATGTCCCTGGTGGTCGTAACGCTGTAGTGATAGCTAGGAATTGGATTACTGTATTCGAGATTCTCTTGATATGGTCGTGACAAAACTCTAACACATTATGTGTGTGCTATTAGCCAGAGATTGCTGCCTTTTTCATTTGTGGTCAAAACTCATTTCTCATCATTGCTATCTCGCTCTCATCATCATAAAAAGAAAAAACTGCAACAGTAGTGCTTGTTTTTTTTCAATAGAATGTTTTCGACTGTCCACAAAAACATTATGAGGTTCTTGTCTGCTCTCACTGCGCTGCTGATCCTTCTCGATTGCCAAGAATCTGGATCGCAGCCTTTGGCAAGTCTTCGCGATCAAACCACCAAGCCGAAGACAAAAACTGTGAACCGGTCTTCTCCACCTCAAGTTACCGCTGAATGGAAGCAGGGGAATGACTTTGGTGATGACGTCACTGCTTCTTCCAACAATCGCTTGCTGTCAACCATGAGCTGGGTCGTTGCAGCTAACTTTTCTGGACTCTCTGAATATGGTGGCAATCGGTTCTACTTGGCTGGAGATGGAAATTTTCTTGCGGCTTCCAATTACTATGGCAGCAGTTTTGAAGTAGTGGTTCGTTTCTTCCAGAAACAAGAATCTGATGGAGAATGGGAAGAAATGACCAACCTTCGCTTGTTCGAAAACTCCACAGATAATATCTTTGGCTCTGATGGCGGCTCAACAGCAGCAGCAGCAGCAGGGGTGACCTTTGGCGCTGACGTCTCTCTTTCTGAGGACGGAAAGCGTGTAGCTATTGGAGCCTCTCGCGATGATGGTGCCAACAATGACGCTGATTCTTCCGGAAGCGTCTCGGTCTATGAAATGATGATGGACAGTGATGATGGGAGTGAATGGTCACTCATGGGGGTAATTGTCCATGGAGAAAGTGGAATTGATTCGTCGGGCTCGTCAGTTGCTCTTTCCAAGGATGGATCGATGGTTGCCGTCGGAAGCCCCTTCGACTATGGTAGTGATACTGATTCTGGTACTGTAAAAGTTTATCGATGGAATGGTACATCTTTCAATCAACTGGGAGAAGATATCAATGGAGAAGCAGGAGGTGATGAATCTGGCAGGTCGGTTGCCCTTTCGGAAGACGGATTGGTTGTTGCAGTTGGTGCCCCACACAATAATGGTGGCGGCTATCGATCTGGACATGTCCGTGTTTTCTATTGGGATGAGAATGAGAACAAATGGTCGCAGCGTGGCTCTGATATGGATGGTGATGCTGAAAATTATAATCTTGGCTCTTCCGTGGATCTCTCTAGCGATGGAAACATTCTCGCAGCTGGTGCGACAGGGGACAGCAATGATTACGGAAACCACGCAAAAGTGTTCCAATGGAAGCAAGACAATGGAGAATGGGAGCAAATTGGTCAAACTTTGGAAGGCCCAACCGAAAGCTATGGTTTCGGGGAGTCGGTTTCCCTGTCATCATCTGGATCCATTCTTGCCGTTGGTTCTTACTTTTATAGTTCTCCGTCCATCCCGACCATGGTGTACACATTGGTCGACAATCAGTGGGAAGAACTGGCTGACGCAGTCGGCAGCACTCCTGGTAGAGTTTCACTTTCCAGTGATGGGAGAACCGTCGCAGTTGGTTATTGGAAAACTGGAGATTCAGTTACAGTCTTCGACTTGGTAAACGATTCTGCCGAACCGACCTCCAATCCTATTACTACTATGCCCACCGCAGCACCCCCGACGCCAGCCACCAGCCCAACACCTGCACCAACGTCGGGCCTTACACCGGCCCCATCGACAACTGACAACTCCAATGCTGGAGCTGCATACTCTATTCTTTGCCCATGGTACATGATGGTCTTTGCTTTTGTCTTTTTGTTTTGAAACTTTTGCGAATGCCATGTCAAGAAGGCCTAAAGAATACAAACGATAAACAGAAATATAGTATAGTATCATACTATTAAATAAGCTAGCTAGTTTTCAAAAACTTTGATGCTATTTTGCTGGAAACCTCAACCCTGGTACCCATATAGCTTTGCAAGCGTTCTACCATTCAACCCTGGCGAGCTAAAAATTGTGGCGGTTGATCATTCGGACACAGAAGTAGTAGCATCAATGGACTTGCATAATAGGACGACGATAGGAAAACCTCTCATGCTGGAGGACAAAGGATGAGTATACGACTTGGTTGCTCGTGTTTTCGGCACGTGTGCGCTGTAGATATACTGAATTGTATCTATCTTCTTGTTTTTAGCCATATCAAAGTACGACGATGATCAACGCCAGCAATGATGTCATGCAAGCAGAAAGCAAGCAATGGCGGTTTTGCTGCTGATGCTTCTTATTCCCAATGCCATTGTCAATCATGAGGTGGGGTTGCAGAAGCTATCTTGAATACACTTGAGAACTCTACGACCTATACTATGATTTCCTTTCCATGTCTGGTGATGGAACACTGTTCGCAGTGCGCAAACCCTATGATGACATCCTCATTTACTTCTTCCAGAAACAAGAATTTGATGATGGAACATCATGGAAAGAAATGACTGGCCTCCGCCTTGTCTCTGATGATAACTTTGGCCCTGATAATTTTGGCTCTGCTGTCTCTTTTTCTGAGGATGGAAAGCGAGTTGCTATTGGAGCGGATCAAGCTGATACTTATTCAGGAAGCGTTTCTGTCTACGAGACGATGGGCACCAGCAACAATATTGAGTGATGGTCTCTCATGGGGAACGTCATCTACGGAGAAAATATAGTGCCAGAAAGCATCCATAGCCATTGCGTGGTCATAAGCTTGGCCAAGAACTCTATGATGTGCCACCAAAGTTGTTTTCCCACTCTTCCCCCCACGACGAGGGGAGCGGTTGCTTTTACTTCGAAAGCAAGATAGCCCATCCCTGTTTCATCACGTACAACCATAATATCCGGGCGACAACCGAATAGGCTCCTCTCAAGTGTTGTTCGAAACGTACACGGTTCGAAAGTACCTTCAACCTCAAGGATTCTGATTGCGTCATCGACAGCATTTCCTAACGAAGCTACAGACATCGGCTTCGCTGTAGTAAGGTTGGCGCAAATATTGTATCTTGTTGTCGCTAGGCTCCTGGTTGACAATTCTTGCCGTTGTTTCCTACTTTTATCGTAGTAGTTCTCCGGTACTACATCCCAACCATGGTGTAGTACACCTTGGTCGACAAGAAGAACAATCAAGAAGAATGGGAAGAACTGGCTGGCGCGGTTGGCAGCATTCCTGGTGGTAGAGTGTCACTTTCGAGTGATGGGAAAAACCGTTGCAGTTGGATATTGGAAAACTGGAGATTTCAGTGACCGCCTACGACCTTATCGTAAACGATTCTTATTCCGAACCGACCTCCAATCCTACCAGTAGTAGTATTCCTATGCCCACCACCACCACAGCACCACCACCCACGCCCGCCACCAGCCCAACGTCCTCTGTACCACCAACGTCGGGCTCTACACCGGTCCCATCAACAACTGATAGCTCCAATGCTAAAGCTCCATACTCTATTCTTTGCCCGTTATTATTGTTGGCATACCAAACGCCCCTACTCTGTCACGCTCAATGTGTCTTCCATCTCGTTGAATGCATCACGTTATTGTCCAAGTTCTGTAGAAGAACCAGCAGATGTGTAATCATGCACTCTGTACTACTTCAGTGGTTATAGGAGGAGAACAACCGGTAATCATGTGGCCTTATGTTTCATCATGATAAACACCATCACTCATTCGCCGTATCAGATTCCGCCGCCGTCTCTTTTTGGAGTGCACAAATGCCATCCTCATCACCTGTTGTTGACATTGTCTTGCCGACGACTGTAGTATCCATCATTCTCCACTTCTTGTTGTTTTGCCTCCATATATACGTCAGTGTGTTGTTGTTTCGTCGAAACTCACGGCACGTCTTGTGTGAGACTTTCTTTATGGCGTTATTGTTCTTTTATACTACTAATGGTCAGCTTCGTACTGTGTACGAGAGGAGTGATCATTATATGTCGTATGCTTTTAGAATGTTCGTCTTCACCGCCCACTTCTTCCACACGCTCCCACTCTCTTAGTAGCATCTCTCTTTTCTTTATTCGGATCACATCAAGAGTCCTGGATACTTTTTAAGTCACGCGCAGCGCGGTTGGTCAGTCAGGTATTCTGCTACGTACTACTACTATGTAGTCCTTTCTTGAATGAGAGCCGTTCATTTTCACTCTGTATGTACGAGTACTACTGTAGTAAGTAGCAGATAGGAACGCGGTCAGACGAGAAGAGAGAAGAACGTTCTTCTTTATGCTTCTGACATCAGTAGTTTTCATCATAGCTTCTCTTGAATGCGAATGCCAGTGTTTGTTGGTTCATTTCCCTCCAAACAAAGAACGAATAAGAGAAGAGAGAGAAAAGCATAACCATGAGCAGTAATACTACTTCTTCTTCTTATTCTCCTACTAGACAAGAGACGGTTCATTTTGATCCAACAGCCATTGGATTGCCTGAAGGTTGGTCATTGACGGATTGGTCGACATTGAAGGGATGAGCTTGTAAGATACCGCAGGAAGAATTGCAACATATGCTTGCCAATTTGAATTTGGGTGATGGTCAAAATTTGGGTACCACATCGGGTAGGATAGCATTGGATTGTTCGGTTCGAAAGACACGACAGGGACATTATGTGATTAGTACAACCGATTTCTTCTTTCCACTGGTCGATTCACCATATTTACAGGGTCGTATTGGTGCTGCAAATGTATTGAGTGATTTATATGCTGAGGGTGTTGAATATTGTGACTTTATGCTCATGTTATTGGCAGCATGTCGTGAAATGCCAGATAAGGAACGTGATATTTGTACAACGGAAATGGTTCGTGGTTTTCGAGATGCCTGTGATGAGGCCGGAACGGCCATTACGGGTGGTCAAACCGTATTGAATCCATGGCCAATCATTGGTGGTGTTGCAACGTCCGTCGTTGCAGATGGTGAATTTGTTCCTTCAGATGGTGCCAAGGTTGGACATGTCGTCGTATTGACAAAGCCATTGGGTACCCAAGTTGCAGTCAATGTACATCAATGGAAGAACAAGGTGGGAAATACATTTTGGAAACGTATCATTGAAGAGAATGTCATTACGACGGAACAAGCTGAAGATATGATGCATGAGGCGGTATGTAGTATGGCTCGTCTCAATAAGAATGGTGGCAAACTCATGATACCACATCAAGCCTCCGCTTGTACGGATGTGACTGGATTTGGTATATTGGGTCATGCCCAAAATTTGGTGGAAAATCAAATCGATACGGTGGGTATCGAAATTCATACGTTACCATTAATTGCTGGAACCAAGATTGTCAATGATACAATATTTAATTTTCGTTTGACGATTGGATATTCGGCAGAAACATCTGGTGGACTCATGATTTGTATGCCATCCAAACAGGCACCACATTATATTACTGCTCTAAAGGAATTGGATGGTACAGATTCTTGGATTATTGGAAATGTTATTACCGATATCAATCGAAAGGCGAAAATTATGGAGAATGTTACCATATTGGAAGTGTAAGAATCATGAACGAACGAAGAAGAAGCAAAATCCATTTGTGTGTGGATTGTGTGTGTGTACTGCATCCAAACACTTGGATGCTGCAGCACATTTGCTTGCCCCGGTGGATGATCCAAAACTTGCCTATGTTTTTTTTTTGTTTGGAAAAACCAGTTGAGGTGGTTGAATGACAGAATGGAGGTTTTGTTGTTGTATAGAGAGTTTTCAAAAAAGGAACTTTTTTACAAATGATCCTCCATTCTTGAACAAAAATACCTTGACTTGTTGGTATGGCAAAAAAGTTTTTTTTCGAGAAATTGTGAGGTGATTGTGAATTCTCCCATTTCTTTTTGGTGCTTTTTCTTGATGCCAATACCACAATATGGGATGTCCCTTTTTTTTGGAAGGGGAAAAGAGAGAAAAAAGAAAAAGACAAAGTCAAACTATCTGTGTTTGTTTTTTGGGAAAACCAGTTGAGGTTGAATGACAGAATGGAAATTGGTTGTCGTACGTTTTATGGAAATTTACGATGATCCTCCATTCTTGACCAATAACCTCGACTCGGTGGCAAAAAAGTCAAGGAATTGTGAGATTGACTCACCTACATCCTGCGGGTAGGTTTGTTTATATCTCCATTCCTTGTGCTTTTGCCAATTCCAAAATATAATAGTAGAATGGACCTATCTATACACTTTTGTGTGAAAAACGTTGATTTGGAATGTAGAGTACTATTGTTGTTATTATTATTTTCAGGTATTATGCATCTGTAATGAAAGAACGAAACAGACGTTTTTCTTCTTCTTCTTCTTCTTTTTTTAGAATCTATTGACACAGTTGAATCCGTCTGGATTGCAACAGAAATTGCAGCATGTGCAGGAAATTTGGGGCGTTGTTCCTCGGCAATCGGCGTAGAGAAAGGAGAGGGCCCGTTCGCAAAATATGTTTTCCAATCCTCCAGTGATATTCGTTCCGTGCAGAAACAATGTTTTCAATACTGGCATGGTTTCCATTTCGGAGGGGACAATTCCAGATAGTTGCGTAAAGGCAAGGGACAAGGTTGTCAATTGTGTCAACTGGCCGATTTCTGAAGGGATCGACCCTGTAAAGTCATTTTGCTGCAAATTCAGGTAGCCCAACTGGCGCAGGCTGCCAATTTCAGACAGAAGGGAACCTTGCAATTTGTTGGAAGATAGCCGGAGGTACTTAATGAACGGCAGCGTCATTATCTGGGAAGGAAGAGTCCCAGTCAGTTCATTGTCTTGAAGTTGCAGGGATGCCAAGGAAGTCATATAGGCAATTTCCGGTGGAATAGTGGCAGAAAGATAGTTATTGTATAATTGCAAGGTGCCCAACCGGGTCAATCTGGCAAGGTCGGTCGGTAACGATCCCACAATGTTGTTGTCGTGCAAACTCAACGACCCAAGGAGCGGCAGATATCCAATTTGGGGTGGAATATCACCGCTCAAACCATTCCTCCCCAAGTCCAGGGATCGCAAGTTGGTCAACTCGAATACGTTTGTAGGAATCGAACCAGTCAACCTGTTGTCTCCCAGGTTGAGAGCCGTGAGATCGGTAAGCCCAAACAGCTCTGTGGGTAACTGTCCCGATAGATTATTTGACCACAATTCCAAATTGGTCAAGAAACTCAATTCTCCCAATTGCGTTGGAATGCTGGACACGAGGAAAGGATTAGCAGTAATCGACAAGGATACCAAGTCGAACAGTTTTTCCAATTCACTTGGAAGAGAACCCTCCAGGTTGTTGTCATGCAGGTCGATCGATTGAACACGTGATCCGAAACAATTGACAAAACGCCATGAACAGGCGGAAAGTTCTGGTCTCAGCCACGAGCCTTGGTTGATCCAATCCTCTCCATTGGTCGAAAAGTACAAGACCGCCAGGGCATACCGTTCTTGCAATTCATTATCATTGACGATTGGTTTATCGGCGGCATAATCTCGATCATTGAGCCATCGGAGTGCCTGATGTTGTGGCAAAGATGTGTTGGTCACCACCG
This sequence comes from Cylindrotheca fusiformis, assembly GCA_019693525.1. NCBI lineage: Eukaryota > Bacillariophyta > Bacillariophyceae > Bacillariales > Bacillariaceae > Cylindrotheca > Cylindrotheca fusiformis. The sequence continues at coordinate 7,685 of JAAMXS010002639.1, read as the reverse complement.
TAGCGATATCGGCTGGAGGGATCAGCAAATCGGCAAAGGTAGACAGTCGATTGGAAGTGGGTGCCATACTTGGTGACGCGGTCGGAGCAATTTGGTCCACTGGCTCGAAGCAGCCTGGTGGATCATCCGAGCAACAATGTGTACAGCAGCTACATTCCAATCCATTGTCCCCTCCACAATCGGCATAGAACTGGATCATATTGCGGGAGCAAAACAAGTTCTCGAAACCTCCCGAGAACTCATTGCTATTCAAGGTGACATCAGTCAACGAGGCGCAATTTCCCAATTCAGAGGGCACGATCCCCGACAAGAGATTGTTGCGGGCATAGATGCCTGCCAAATTCTGGAGCCGTCCCAACTCGCTGGGCAGGGGGCCTTCCAAACGGTTGTTGTCCAAGTACATTTGACCCAACGATGTCATCCCTCCCAATTCGGTCGGCAGGGTTCCTTCCAAAGCATTTTCTGCAAAATCCATATTCGTGAGTTGCCCCAAGCGCCCCATTTCACTGGGTATGGCATCAGAAATTCGGTTTTGCCACAAGATCATTTCGATCAAGTCTGACAAATTACCAATCTCGGATGGAATGGCACCAACTAAATCGTTGCTGTAAACATCCAATTTTTGCAAGTTGGTAAAGAAACCGATTGTACTGGGTAAGGATCCAGTCAATGAATTCTGTTTAAGGTTCAGCAGTTGCAATTGTGTCAATCTGCCAAGTTCTTCTGGGATGGACCCTTGGAGGTTGTTCGCATTGAAGACTAGCTTCGTGACACTACCGGTGTCATCGCAGTCCAGACCACTCCAGTCACAAATGGAATTGGCAGACAACCAATTGTTTTTGTTGATCCATCCCTTGCCGTTGGTGGAAAAGTACAAGGTGGCGGCCGCGAACCGTTCTTGCAATACTGCCGAGTCTTCAGTGATGGAAATTCCCGACACATCGTCTTCGTGCAGCCACTCCAAGGCGCGATAGAAGGGTTCAAAGATACTCACAGCATCCAAATCATCCACAGAGGGCATTAGAATAGAAGCCAAGGTTCGCATCCCCTCAGGAATCATGCGTGTCGGAGGTGGTGAAGGAGTAGGTCGCATGGTGGGTCCCGTCGGTGAAGTTGTTCCCGGCTCCGCTGTCGGTGCCTGGGTCGGTGGCTTTGGATTTTCATTATTCTCGCTCGTTGTAGTCGGTTCGCTGTCCAAGTTGGCAACGATAGCGCCGATAATCGCAGCCACTATAACGAGCAACAGAACAATGCAAACAAAGACCTTCCAAAAGAGTGGCTTGGGGAGACCACAGATCGTGTCTTGCTTTGCCTGTTGTAGCTTTTCCTTAGTACCATTCCGATCCACATCTGGCTCTGCCTTGGAACTGCTGAGAGCCTCTGAGGCGGAGGAGGACGACGACGCCTCTCCAAAGTTTGTAGTAGGAAAGGCTGCATTCTTTCCCTTCTCATCCTCTTCATCCATCGACGACACAGGATCTTGATTTTGATCTTTCTTTTCCTCTGGTTCATCGTGAAGCTTGACTTCCTGAGGATGCGGTGTCGTTTCTTGAGTAGTAGGCTGCTCTTCATCAACCGCTGGAGGGTATTCACGAACTTCCGTATCCAAGACGAACCCACTTTCATCAATGGTTTCTCTCCGCACGACACGGGTACCATCTGGTTTCACAGATTCCGTTTCATGAACGGAGGTACTCGTGGTAGAACTGGAAGGTTGGATCATGAAATTTCCATACTCATCGTCGTCGTCATCGTCGTTCTCGTTGTCTTGATCAAAGGCTGAAGTATCAACGTCTTGTTCAGGCGTCGACGGTGGTGGAAAGTTCACCGAAAATTCTCCATCCGCCTCTTCATCCGCCTCTATCTTTTCGCTAGGAGTATATTGCTTAGAGTTTGGTGATTCAGCAGCCATCGTATTGAAAGAAGTTTGATAGCCTTTTACTGAGGATAGCTGAAGCTCTCTCTTGATTTTTGTTTTGTTTTGTTGTTTTTGTTTCGCTAATGTGTGTGTGTGTGTGAGAAACCTGATACTGGTGAAAAATCCTAGGGAAAACTTTGTCGTTTTGCGCGGGGTTCACAACTGCAGCGAGAAATTTGGCCCATACCGCATAAGTCGCATTGGATGTCTCCCCAAAGCAAAAAATTCGACGATGACGCGACTTACCTCCGTTGTTCGGACGTCCAAGACACTATGCGCGCACCTTTTCTACCAGTAGGGATGAACTCCGTATTTTTGTCCGGCGCGCAAGCATATTTAGACATGCAGAATATGATATTTTTACACGATCGTCCAACTGCCCATATGTCGGTGTTCAGGTCGGCCGAAAAATGATGACATGAGGGCGGGAAGTTTCAGAAGAAGGGGAAACGAAAAAGGTAACATGTAATTGTTGGGATGAAGATTAGCCCAAGAAAAAGATGGAGAAACATTCCCAAGTCATGTTTATGTCCAGCAGTTATTGGAGACAGAATTCTTATTACAGAGAAAAGGTACGTCATGGTTGGTGGTGGGTCATTGAAGGGCGAAACGCGGGTAAATTGTTCCAACATAAAGGTCATTGGCACATACATGTACGTACGTATTCTTCTTTTTCTGCTCGAACGATTCGTACGGCGCGCGACAACGCGCGAGACTGCATATCCTGGTCACGTTCCGTCTCCACTTTCATGCCGGGTTGAATTCTCGGATGTGTAATACACTAGAGATGGACGATGCCAATAGGTGTAAACTATTGCGAGAGAGAGAACCGAAGCTGTTCATGTGATTTAGCATACAACCAACGCCACTACCACCTCTAAAAAAAAAAGAGTCTGAGGTTGTATCCTTTTACAGAAGGAAGCTCGCCATCATCTGCAACAAGCTTCCTCTATATTTTGATAAGAAATGGTTCGATCCCAAGACTTATTCAAGCGAAAAGGGAACATAATAGTACCATCATTATCATCAGAGAATTCAGTTGACGGATTGCCATCTTCACCACCACAACCGGCACGTGAAGATTATAAAAAACAAGGCAGATCGGAAATGTTGTTTTTCTTCCTCAAGACTGCTACTGCTTTCAGGGAGACGCTCCTTCTCTTAGGCGGAGTCATCGGTATTGTCTTTTTCATTGGATGGGACATTTCAAAAGTCTTATACCCTGGTGTGCCTAAAGCTGCTGGAAGGAGGGAAAGGGTGGTCGGTCGTGATATCTTTAGCAATACAACTTCTTTCTGCCTGTTGACGAAAGATGATAACGAAATTCTCAACGAATGGATTGCCTATCACTATCATGTGCTCAACATGAGACAGTTAATAGTAGCAGTGGATCCAGTGAGTAAAACATCGCCCGTGGCATTGTTGCAAAAATGGAGACATTTATTTGGAATGGACATTGAAATTTGGAATGATGAAGATTACATGCCGGATGGTTTCTTGCAGGGAGACTATGACCATAAGAGAGAATACGTAAGAGAATTTGAAATCCCAGGAGGTATGGACAATACCACCGAGGAGTATCAACGTCAGTTGACTATTATAAACAAGCATCGGAAACGACAACATATTTTTGTCAGCCATTGTTTGTGGTCAATCAAACAACGGCTTAAGAATCCGAAAGAAGGCAATTGGGTTGCTCATATCGATTCGGATGAGTATATTTCCGTCAATCCAAAAATCAAAGAGCAGCCCCACAGGGTTGTCAACGAAGCAGGTCTACCGGGAGTAGCATCTGAGGGCTCATTATTGACTTTTGTGAATCGCGTGTTTCGTATTAGCCCTGCCAAGAAATTGCGTCGAAGATGCCTCTTGATGCCAAGAATTCTGTATATTCCCCAAACAACTTACAATAAGGAGAGCAACAAGAAGAATAACGACATCGACTCGCAGAATTGGAATACAGATCGTTTTGAAACGCTACGGTGGAAGGTGCACCGTGACTTGTCCGAACCCACCGGCTTGCAAAAGGCCATGATGGACGTTGCAGCTATACCAGAACACCACGACGTTTTCCAAGGCGGAAAGATATTCAATGTTCATAGCCCCTTGGAACCCAGTCGTTTCGATTGTCCGGAACTCACATTCGAGCCAGATCTGAACGGTGTCAACCGGTATCCGCTTGTGGTCAATCATTATATTGGCTCTCTCGAACGTTACTTATCCCGAAACGATGCTCGACGGCATGAATCGATATGGAGGAAGAAGGAGCAACTGAACGGAACATTGTCGGATGGATGGATCTCAACATGGCTACCAGACTTTGTCAAAGAACATGGCCTAGCAAAAGTATCTCAAGTTCTTGGAGAATATCGACACCTTCAATAACACTACAAGACATCCAACCTCGTAGACCCAGCTGATTTTACATCTTGCATATATATATTGAGTATTGGAATAGCTTCGTGGCCGAGACATTCGAACACATATATTGGTGAATCCACAAGTTGTTGTGCTTATTTGCCTCCAGATTCCACTGCAAGATTTGCTTCCATAAAGAGGATATCAACTGGGACATTCGAGGGCTCCTTGCACGGACAACGACTTCCGGATCGCCTATTGAGAAAGCAACAGGAATCCCTCTGCGTACCATGATTTTGTCAGATGGCGAAGAAGAAATCATGGACGATCGGCCTAGGTCTGGACAGTTGACTGGCAACGTTTCTACCAAGTCGCAACCAAGACCAGCACTGAAGCACACCACCACTTCTGTACTTGCTGGGTTAATCACATCCGGCCCCTCATGCAATGCCAACATAAATGGAACCTCGAACCGTCCCCCCATTGTCATCAGCATACCAGAACTGCTTCACTCGAGGATGGAGGGTTTTGAGCTTGCGAATTAGCGGCAATATAGGCAAACATAGACAAGGGGTGACCTTGGGTGACTCCTTCTAATTATATAGAATACGTAGAAAAACGTAGGGAGGCGCCTGTAAAGATGGATGAAAAGGAGACAGGAAAGTGAAGGGCGGAAGAAAAGGGGAAATCCAGGAATCTTAGAGGAATTGAGAAACACAGGGAGAGAGGAAAGGAGGCCAGAAGGAGGCAGAGGCCAGAAGGAGCCACCACAAGAAGGAAAAAGCAAAGGAGTAAAGTAGCAGGAAGCAGGAAAATGCTAGAAAGGGGCAAGACCAGTCGACCCAGACCAGTTGTGCCGACTCATCTTGGAAGCAGGAACACGTTGACCACGGCACTAAGGAAAAACAGATCATTAAATGAATTTCACGAGAGAATCCAACGACAATTCATCCCAATGAATGCAATAATATAACTGGTGCTGTTTGATGGATCGGACGGAAATCAGACGGGAAAAGACAGAAACAGTCCATCATGACCAGTAAGTAATAAAAAGCCCGGACTTCATCTCGTGATGTTACTACTAGCTATATATTCAGTCTACTATTATCAATGATAAGACAATTCTCTTATCTGCGTGCATGGAGGCTGGGACTTCACGTATAATAAGCCTTTTGTTCCCACAAAAAAAAACCCGACCAACTGTGTTCACGACCTGGCAAAACACCATGCTTCAAACCCCTGTTAGAAGAGGGAAGCACAGTAACCCCCTCGAAAGTGCTCGTTGGTGTGATGGGTGTAAGCTAGTACCAACGCCATCTGTTGTATTGATACACAATAAGTCGAAATCCCACACATTATTGCATCAAGAATCGGCAACTAAACGATGCTGTCGACAGTGGCTAACAATGGCTTTCCTACGCTCTATGTTGAGAAGTCTGGTGGCTGTTGGGCTGGGATATTGCCTTCTGCCGATCTTTGAATTTTCCAAAAGTGAGCTAGGTTTGGTATTTAATGCCACTGGTCCTGCTCTCATCACTGCTGTAGCTTTGGCACCAGTGTCCCATGTTGATCACATCAGCGATATCAAGATCAAAGCTCCAGGAAACGCTGGTTTAAAAACGTACAAGATTCCCAAGGAGATGACTTTATCGGGTGCTAAGGGGGCTCAACGGACTAAAAACCTGAGAAATACAACATCTTTCTGTTTATTGACAAAAGATGATGGCGAAATTCTAAATGAATGGATTGCATACCATTATCATGTTCTGAACATGAGACAGTTAATAGTAGCAGTGGATCCCTTAAGTACAACATCTCCGGTGCCGTTATTGCAAAAATGGAAAGATCTTTTTGGAATGTACATTGAAATCTGGAAAGACGCAGACTTCATGCCAGATTATTTCTTGCAAGGTGGAGACCAAGGCAAGATCAAAGACTTTGTGAAGCATTTTCAGTTTCAGAACAATGCCACAACGGATGAGAAAGAAAAGTTAAGTATGGTGAATAATCATCGATTCCGACAACATACGTTTGTCAGTCGATGCTTATGGGAAGTGAAAACCCGGTTTGCAGGAGCCCAAAAGGGGAACTGGGTGGCACATGTCGACTCAGACGAATATATTATCATCAATCCAAAAGCAAGAAAGATGGTCGATGAAATGAAACCAGTCGTCGTACCACAAACCCCATCAGCTGGTTCACTTTTGAAGTATTTGAATGGTGTTGTTGGTAACTTTCCGTCTGAAAGACTGCGTCGAAAATGCCTCTTGATGCCAAGAATACTGTATCTTCCTCAAACGCATGATAGCAAGGCCAAGACCGATGTCATCGACACGCACAATTGGAATACGGATCGTTTTGAAACGCTGCATTGGGAAGTACACCGTGACGTGTCCGAACCCACTGGCTTGCAAAAGCCTATCATGGATGTTGGGGTACTCCAAAGAACTCACCAAATTTTCAGAGAAGGCATCATCCATGCTGTTCATCAACCGCTGCGACCTGGTCCAGGCGACTGTTCAGCATTGACGCATGAACCAGATTTAGAGAAGTGGAATCAATACCCGCTGGCAGTCAATCATTACGTTGGATCTTTGGAACGGTATTTGCAACGGGACGATATTCGACGACATGAGTCGATCTGGAGGAAAAAGGCTGACCTGAAGGGGATGATTTCCGATGGATGGATTTTAGGATGGCTACCAAGCTTCGTCAAAGACCATGGCCTGGAGAAAGTCTCTCAAGTGCTCGGAGATTATCGAAGAAAATAAAATGATAAAATTGTTAAGGCCTTGAGCTTCATCATATTAACATATATCCCGGATTCTACTCCATAGTCCTTTCTTTTTCGTGTTTAAGCACTTTGTATCCCTTGACTGATAGAGCAAGCATAGGTTTGGTCGAAAAACCGGAAGGGAAACGAGAGTTATTGCCCCAGTCCAACTACTTGGGTATAAATGGGTCTTAATGGTAGACAGAATGAAGGTGAGAAAAGCAACAACAAGATTTTGGAAAATTTTCTCGCGGGGTGCAGATAGGAAATCAAAGGGTCGCCCTCTCTCCAATTGGCAACTACACCTCTCTCTATTCCGCTACCCCGCTTGTTTCCATCAGAACAATTCACTTTCAGAATCGAGCAAGCGAAAATATGGGAAGTATCCTACTTCTGCTCGGCAACTCCCTCCATATCCACGAAATGGGTCAGGAGCCCATACAGCTAGCCCAACTGGATTTAACATCTTGGGTAGAGTCTTCGAGATAGCTATATAGCCGAGACAATCGAACACATATTGTGTCTCATTTCTACAAAAATAACCGAAGACTAGTTTTCGCCTCTTACACAATGCTAGTCTGGAGGATGCGGTCATTTGACGATTGGAGTCGCCACGAGACGTTATATTTAGTTAAG
>JAAMXS010002634.1:0-15713 GCA_019693525.1 Cylindrotheca fusiformis | reverse complement strand
TTATAACACGGCTTAGTGAAGCTATTATACTTGACTACTTGAACTTTGTAGCCTAAATTTAGCAACGAAGGCGAGCTATAGTCAGGCTAGGCTACACAGGCATATAGCTTTAGATCGACCACACAATTACGGTATTGTATTCTAAGGCTGTGCCTTTCATGGGTGCAGTAGGGCTGTAATACATGCGTATGTGACGAAATGCATTCAAATTGATCTCATGGTGATCACTCACTTCGGGAAGAAAAGGTTAGAGTTGCAAAGGATTGGTTTCGATAGATTTGTCTGTTACGTAAAAGGAAAAACTAGCTATAATAATAACTCATTTATCTCATGGCGAAAGGAAACCCATCACTGGATGGGAAAAACCACTCATAATTCGAGCAGAACCCTCTTGGCATTCGACGCCATCTGCGTACTGTCACTCACATATGCGGACTTGATGGTCCCTTATGCGTACTGACATCAATGGCTCACATATGACCTTGGGTACTTCTCCTTCGTGACGTTGCATTGACTGGCATGTCACTGCGACATCTCATCGTTGACCCTCATCCTCACCATATCCATTTGCATTTTTGAAAATTCAAAACCCGGAGGACTATGATCCAAAGGAATAGCAGCAATCTTGCCTATATACCCTCCACCATCGTTGTCCATTGCTATGACCACATTTGCCATCGAACTGGAACGGCAAAATGGAATCTACTACGCTGGTGAAGTAGTGCGAGGCACAGTCAAACTTCGCTGCCGTTCCGCCGTCAAGTGTCGTTCCGTTTCCGTGCAGTTCAAGGGAGCAGCCAAAATTCGTTGGCATACCGGGAGTGGCGACAATCGAACGGATTATGATGGAGCTACGCTTTTCGAAGATCAGCGTTATACGATCCGGGGAAATTTTTACAAAACTGGGCTGCTCGACAATGCCGGAGAGAATGCCTACTTCGACAAGATTCACCATCTTGGTGTGATACAAATACCTTGCTCCGCGCAAGAGACAAAACGATTCCAACTCATTGTACGAGTCATGGACTACGATTGGGGTCGAAAGGACGACTTGTTGGGAGAAATTCTCCTTGATGCGTCCTCACTGGCGAATTCTGGTGAAAAACAGAGTTTTCCCCTCACACGCAAAGGCCGTTCAGAGAAGGGTGAAGTAACGATATCGGCCAAATATATGCCCTATGGAGCACTCTTCCCTACTGCATCTCAATCGGGCGCCAAGATCAGTGAAGACATCCAACAAGATTGTTGTTTAATCCTACATATTCATCAGGCAACGGGGCTCCGAAAGGCCGATTGGATTGGGAAGAATGATGTCTACGTGCAGGCGTATCGCCCAGAAGACAGCAAAGCAGGCGAAATCATCCCCGGTAAGAAGCTTCCTGGCCCACACAAAAAAATGACACTTCCTGCCAATACAGAAATAATTGCACCATTTTGCTTTTCGTTGCGTCGGGATGCCCCTCCCTCTGCCGAAGTGGGGGTGGGTGATTTCAGCTTTATACGGTACAAGATTCGAGCGTATGTAGACATTGCCAATTGGAGGGATCCTTTTGCCAAGACGACCATTACGGTTATTCCTAATCGCCCCATCCCGAAGGCCCTCTTGATTCAACCCTACTTCGAACAAGTCGGACCGGAACCCTTGTATTCGTCTTGTTGCAAAATTGGAAAGAGTGGCGTGGTGTCTGCCCGACTGGAATCGGATCGCATGGCCTATGCAGCTGGAGAGGCTGTGGATCTACGTGGGTCAACAGTCTTGTACGAAGGCAGCAAAGAGGTCTATGCTGCTGTCGTTTTGGTGGGACATTATAAACTGCATACCTACTACCATTCTATAACTGGGAGGCGGGAATTTTCCATGGGCCCACGAGTCCGGCTGATTCCTTTCCAAGAAGTTTCACTGAAGAACACTGCCTTTCGAATACCAGCAGTCTATCCTTCGTTTTATGGTGGTGTCACGGAACACGAACGGATGCACTACGCTTGCCTCAAGTGGACGTATACGATTTCTATTGTGGTTGGTGGTGAAGGATGTATGTCTTGTGTAGATACCGCCTTGCCGGTGCTGATATCTTCCTCCCCACCGTACGAGAGTGCGCTCGCCGAATACAAAGGTGTAGCACCCAAAAAAGTTTCTTTTGGCCCTTGGGATATATTTGAGCATGCAGTACTTGGTCCAGATGAGGGTTCTAGCATTGCACCCACCATCACAGGTCCGGAAGATGGAGGAACTACGGTCAACATCGGAAATCCGATCAATACGTGGGAAAGTACTGAGGACAACTATTTTGTCGGCAGTGGTGGACAAGAAAGTATGTCGTACCAGCCCATTGTTACGACCTTTGATGGTCCACAGGACTCGCACCAAGCAGCAGCATTCACCGACACAACATCGGCATCATCTACAGCTTCTGCCGATATCGGGACTTTGCTTCAGACGATGGACGCCGAGTTTGACAAGCGCCTGGCGGTCGGGCAATGGATCCGGCAGCATCCAGATGAAGCTCAGAGTTTGTCACCTGAGGACGTTCGTTTAATTCTAGGCAAAGTAACATTTTCGTTGGATCAACCGTCGGTCGTGGGGGAGCTGTTGGCTGGCTTTGAAGCATCCAACAAGTTGACCTGCAGGCATATCACCGAGACCATGGCAGCATGTCAATATCAAAAGACGGAAGTGGCAAGTATGATGGCTCCGTATGCCAACGATCCTGAAAACAAAGATCTTGTGTTGCAACAATTAGATTATTCATTCGACAAGAGTTCTGTTTCTGCCAGATTTGCGGCCAAATGAATCGGCATAATTTGAAGTCAACTCTTGAAGAAAAGGCTGACTTGTTTCAGTTTTCTTAAAACAATAGCTAGAAGTATTCTTTGCTACTGATCGTCATCATTGTTGGACCGTAATCCGGCATCGTTGATGGAGGATTGCAGCGTCATCATTTTTGGTGTCCACTTCGCTTTGATCCGCCGACAGTATGTGAATGGGGAAACTTTCTCTGAGTCGTTTTGGTGCGACACGACTTGAATCAAGGCTTCTTGGTTCAAATTCACATTTATATTGCAGTATACGTCCTTCATAAGCGAACGCAAACCATCTATGAAAACAGACCTCTTCGCCATAACCTCTCTTGGTCCCTAATAGCCGATTTAAGACCACTCAATAAGGACATCATCAGCAAGTGTTGAGAGAAAACATTATATGAAATAGACATTTTCGCCATAACCTTCTGCCATCAGCAGCAAGTGTGGAGACAAAACCTTGTTCTTCCTCAGATTCTGCGGTATATCCAAAGTTGCAACAGCTTTGATCCTGCACATCCGAAAAACTTCTGAAATAGACCTCTTTGCCATAATCCCTCCTGACATCAGCAAGTGTGGAGAAAAACCTTGTTCCCAATAAAAGATTCTTGCAATTCGTTCCCCTTCTGTCTGCGTGGCATATACGAGGTTGTAACAGCTTTGATCCCACAATAGCACAATCGAACAATAACAGTAATGTTGTTGCTTTGCCTAACGCCCTCCACCATCATGCTCCATTGCTATGACATCATTTGGAATCGCGCTACTATGCCGGCGAAGAAGTGAAAGACACAGTCACGATTCGTTGCCGTTCAGCCGTCAAGTGCCGTTCTATTTCCATGCAATTCAAAGGAGAAGCTCAAGTCAAGTGGCAAACTGGCAAAGCTGAAAACCGCAAGGATCATGATGGAAGTACGCGCTTTCGTTAAACGATCAGGGGTAACTTATACAAAACTGGGTTGCTCGACAATGCCGGAGAAAACGCCTTCTTGGACAAGATTCACAACCTTGGTGTGACACAAATACCCTGCTCCTCACAAGAGACACAACGATTGCAACTCATTGTACAAGTCATGGACTATGCTACAATAAGGGGGATGACTACTTGTTGGGGGAAATTCTGTGGATGTGCCTGAACTGGCCAATTCCGGGGAGAAATGTAGTTTCCCCCTCACAAGGGAATCAGAGAAGGGTTATCGGCCAAAGCCACGCCCCATTTTGCAGCACTCTTTTCTTCTACTTCTCAATCGGGTGCGAAGATCAGTGGAGACATCCAGCATGATTATTGCTTGATCCTGCACATTCATCAGGCCACAGGCCTCCGAAAGGCTCAATGGGTAGGAAAGGACGATGTCTATGTGCAAGTGTATCGCGTAGAAGACAGCAAAGAAGGCGAGATTTGTACCCGGCAAGAAGCTTCCTCGCCTTAGAAGCATGGAACTCCCTGCCAATTCAGAAATAACTGTTCCGTTATGCGTTTCATTGAGCGGTGATGCCCCTCCCTCAGCCGAAGTGGGGGTTGGTGATGGCAGCTTTATACGGTACACGATTCGAGCCTATAAAGACAGTGCCAACTGGACGAGGGCTCCGTTTGCCAATAAGCCTACCATTACAGTCATTCCGAATCACCCAATTCCGAAACCTCTTTTATTCCAACCTTATTACAAAAAGTTGGACCTGAACCCTTGTATTTGTCTTGTTGCAAAATTGGAAAGAATGGCATGGTATCCATCCGACTGGAGTTGAATCGCAGTTAGCGTCTGGGGCAGAAGAGGCTGGGAATCGACAAGGATCAACCATCTTGTACGAAGGCAATAAAGTGGTCTATACTGATGTCTTGTTGGTGGGACTCTATCAACTGTAGAACTACGTCAGCTGTACGTATGGGAACCGACATTATTCCATGGGACCGCGGGTCCGTCTGGTTCCTCACCAAGATGTTTCACTCAACAAGAACACTGGGTATCGAATAGCAGTATCAGTCTATCCATCATTTTATGGCGGCGTCACGGAAAGAAGGGAACGCTAGTAGTACATGTGCTACGCTTGCCTCAAGTGGACATATGTGATTGCTATTGTGGTTGGCGGTGATGATAGACGTATGTCTTCTGTCGCTGCTGCCCTGCCAGTATTGATATCTTCGTCCCCACCGAACGATAGTGCACCCGCCAAATACAAAGGTTTAACGTCCAAACGAGTTTCGTTTGTAGCTTGGGATATAATTGAGCATGCCGTACTTGGTCCGGATAAAGGTTCCAGAATTTCAACCAGCATTACAGGGCAGCCTGAAGATGGGGGGAACAATCCTGGGAAGGAAATGAGGACATCTGTTACGTCATTAGGGCTGGACAAGAAAGCATATCTTACCAGCCCATGGTTACGACCTTTGATGGCCCACAGGATTCACCCCAATCAGCAGCATTCACCGACACGACATCGGCACCAACTTCAGCTTCTTCTTCTGATATTGGTACTTTTGCTTCAGACGATGGACACCGAGTTTGACAAGCGACGTAACTTTTTCTTCGCATCAACCATCTGTTGTGGGGAGCTATTGGCTGGTTTTGAAGCGTCCGACGAGTCAACCTGTTGGCATATCACAGAGACCATGGCAGCATGTCAATATCAAAAGACGGAAGTGGGAAAGTATGATGGCTCCCTATGCCAATGAACCCATTGAGAAATTAAGATCTTGTGCTGTAACAGTTGGATTATTCCTTTGACAAGAGTTCTATGTCTACTACCAGATTCGCGGCCAAATGAGTTGGATTCGAAGTTATCTCTTAACAGATTGGCTGATACATTACTTTAGTTTTAAACTCAATTAATCATTAGATATGTTAATTTCCTTGCCAACGAGACAAACTTTGATATGTTTGCCATCATTGTTCAACCTCAATTCTTCATCGTTGAGTGCAAGTGCTTGTATTCTTGGTTTCCACTTCGCCATGATCCCCCCCCTATTTGAGTGGAGGAACCTTCATTCTTGTTTGAGTCGTTGAGGTGCAACACGACTTGAATCTAGGCTTCTCCCTTGTTCTAGGACTCCACTCGGGACTTGAGGCAGTTCTAACAACCAACCTCCTTTATACCAGCAACGTACAATACGTGGTACGTCATTGTTTCAACATGAATCGAAACTAAAAATAGACCTCTTCGATGACTTCTTGGCATCAAGTTTGGAGATAAGATTTCAACTGAAACCAGGACGAATCCTTCCTGTTTGTTCTTGTTGTGCCTGCGTGGCATACCACAGTTAGCTTTGATATCAGTGCGTGACGCTCTTGATCCGCATGCAACAACATCTGTTGCATCGGTTGGAACGGAGGGTTTTTTGAAAGACACTTTAAATAAGGCCTTTGCCAATGAAGGTTGAGGAAGTCAAAACAGAGATCGCTCCACCTCGGGTTGACTCGTGTTTGACATGGATTCAGGCTGCACCGATGGCTGCATTGAGTAGGAAGAATCCGGACCATGTCACCCGATTTGATTATGTGGATTTTCTGGAAGAACAAAACGTGATGCATCAAGTGTTTCAAGCAGCTGGTGGCGCCGAATTCCAGTTTGAAATCGGAACTCCTGCTAGAATCGGTACCATCATGCAGGAACTCTCTTGTGCGAACCTTCGCCATGGTGCCAATCTCCATTGGTCCTGCCACGGGACAACAGAATACTTGGCACTTGAAGATGGGTGGGGAAACATGATACCTTTGACGGCACCTGTTTTGAAAGAATGGCTGAGACCAGTCAGTTCCAAAATTCGATTTGTCTTTGTGGCAGCTTGCAAGTCCTTCTCTTTAACAAAACAGGCAGTGATTGAAGCCGGGATAAAGCATGCCATTTGCTCCTTTTCCGATGAGACTGACCTCAATGTATCCTACGTTATGGAGTTTTCCAGAGTATTCTATTCGGCCTTGCTACACTCCTTAACGTTGCAGCAGGCATTTGATCTGGCAACCAATCAGCTCGCCGTGCACCCTTCCTTTCGAACACTCAAGCCACAACTCCGTCTTCTCCCAGAATGTACCACTCGGCATCAGGTAACCATCTTTCCTCCTGGCAAGGGCTCTGCCATCAGGAGAATGCCAAGAATTAGACCATCAGTAGCAAGGTTTCCGCAACCTCCGGGCTACTTTGTAAGGCATGACATTGATGTCTGGAGAATCCTCCAAAGCTTATTGGAAACTAGAATGGTCTGGGTAACTGGCACAAATCATGTAGGCAAGACTACTACCGTTAAAATGGCGTGTCGTTGTATGCAGCAACGACTTCAGTCCAATCGTTTCGATGGAATCGTCTGGAAGGAGTTGCATGCCGATGCTACAGATCGCCAGCATCAGGGCATCTTCTCTGTCCCTCTGAGAGATCTCGAATCGATTGAAGATAGAAAAATGCTGGTGGTGTTGGACACAAAACATATTCCAAGCCACTCAATGGGTATTTTCGTTGATCACATGTCGAAATTGCTCATGACTACCAACAACGTTCGATTTCTGATTATCCATTCACGGAGATTGGACCTCAAACTAAACTACATCTCTCGAGAGGTGCAAGTATCAAGACTAGGGCTGGAGTCAACTGTCAAACTGTTTGGCAAGTTTTGTGACCATGTCAATCAGAATCGAGCACCGTTCATTAACAGCCCTGCTAGTCTGTGGAAGAAGATGACAGAGTTTGCTCCAGGACAAGGAAAGAATGAAATGAGTATGCTTCAATTGCCTCGATATCGTGCTTTGTATAAGGGCTTGGGAAATGGATACCCCCGTTCTATTATTAATGCTGCCAAGGCCATGTCATCCGAAGCCTCGGTTTCCGACTATTTGAGATATGTGAGCCTTGGATACTTTCATGAACTCGATACACGACAGTCTCGTTGTTCGTTGCTCTGTCTCAAATTGGAACTACTTTCAGACATTTACCAGGCACTTCGCGTAAAGCGATATGCGGAGGCTAGGGTCTTGCAGAGTCGGTTAGGGACAGTATCACTTGTGCTCGATGAATTTGAGCCCCTTTCTACCATGATACAAGAGTTGACCAACCTACGTGAAAAGGTTCTCAAAGCCGTAGCCTCATCGTCCATGACGGACAATGTTGAACTTGTCGAAGAGAAACACCGGATCGAGGCAAAGATACGTAGAGCAGCTACATTCATTGCACGCCGCGACAAGAAGAATTATTCAGTAGTGTTGGATATCGACTTTTGCTGTCAACAAGAGAAGGAACTGGATTCGAGATCAAGGGAGAGGGAAGAAATGGTAACCCACTTTCTTATGTTGAACGGAGCTGCATCGATCTTACCAAACGAAGAGGAATGCATATCCAGATCGGTCCTTGGAGCAAAGATAGACGAAGATTGGAAGGTGATGTCAAGTCTTCAATCAAGAATCAATGCCTGTCTGGATGAGACGCTTCGCGAGAAGCCTGCCTCTGTTACTGGAACGGAATGGCAGAAGTCACAAAGTCAAGATCAGAATGCGAGGACCCTTGCAGCCAGCCGCATACAGGCCATGGTACGTCTCTACCTGGCTCGATCTCGGGTTGCTACGATGCGACAAAGGGTGGCAGCCATTCGCATTCAACGCTGGATGCGAAATTATTTGTGGATCCAATCCATCGTTCGTGTTCAAGCAAGAGTTCGAGGTGTATTGTATCGTATTAATGAGGAAAAGCAAAGAACCGACTCGCTCAGGGAGAAATTCAAACTCGTTAGGGCCCTAATGAACACTTCCCTGAAGCGGCTAGCATGCCGAAGACAGGTTTGCAGGAGAACAACGGGTTCAGCCGACACTTGGCCATATGATACGGCCTTTATGAATGACGGTGGTGATAGTCTCTGTGGAAGTGTGAATACATCCACTACCGATTCGTTGAGCGAACTCTCGTCGTCGGCACAGAGGTCGCTTCAAGATAGTGTCGACTTTTTTCGAGAAATGGGTAGTCGGGCCAAGGATCGTTTGAAGTCCGGTATGCCCCCTCGAGAAGTGCGATTGTCAAAACCATGCAGACATGATGACGAGATGTGTGGCGATAGGGACATCACTCGATCTCGGTGGCTTCCGGGTGGTGCAAGGCATAGGTCCCTCAGGCCCAATGCGTTTCATTTGTCCCCTATTTTAAATCCTATTTGGGGACTAGATGATTTAAGAATCTAGTTTGTAGATGTCAGTACGTCGGGTTGCCACTAGTTCGATAGCACCAAATCACTAGTAATATCTGAGTTTGATTCTAGCATTGGGTGCATCAATTCATAAATTTCTTGGAAAACATTCCATTTGCCGCTTTGGAACGGTCGACGATGCGACGATTCCGGAACGCGTGATTAATCTTCTCGCGGCTTACATCATCGGAAGCGTGTTCCCAGCCGCCCTCTTTTCTTGGCTTTAAGAAGCGGCAGCCTTCTGCTTGTAGCTTTTTCAATACCAGATCCGCGACTGCAGCCTTTTGAAACTTCCCTACAGATTCATATTGCTCCCTGTGTTTATCCAGTATTCTCGTGAAATGTACGTGCCCAGGCATATTCTTTGCGTGCTGTCCTCGGCCCATCACAATATCAAGGCTCCCTGGAATCAGAAATGTTCCTGATTCATCCTGTGAAGGACCTCCGGATTCATCCTGTGTTGGACGTGCTTCGTCAGATTGGAGAGTCCGAAGAAAACAACGGTGATTTGACAGGTCGACTTGCCCCTCAAAGTCGATTGGTAGGGTCTCCTTCGGAATCCCAAATGTCATCAAGCTTTGCTGACATTCCATATGTGTTCCATAATGGCTACGAAAGCGACACAACGTGTTGCTCTCCATCATATCTGATATCATATTAACTACCGACTGCATCTCAGGGTTGTCAATGCATAGGTGGGATGATGCAACTCTAGCCGGCAAATCATGAAAGGACTGCAACACCATCGCCAGCCTCGTGAGGCGAGAGTCAATAGGCTTCACTGCAAGAGCATAACATATCAATACGAGACCTCTTTTTTGCGTTTCTTCGTCCTTTGCAGCCTGCGAAGCAAGAAACAAGAGACACCGCACCTATTCAACAGAACGAAAGAAACAGGAAGGTAAGCAACCTCTGGTGATGTCTCCAAGTGGAAGAAGATGAACCCAAAGACGCACCTCTGATTCTACTGACACCCCAATTTGGTGCTTCATGGATGAAATCGAAATCAGGATTGGTCGACCAGACCTATCACGCCCCTTCAAGTGCTGCAAAAAACCACTCTGAAGAGATTTGACATCTTGATCCGTCAGATCAGAGAATTCAATTTCCCCCCGTTTGCCAAACAGCTTCATCTTGCGTTCTTGGTATCGGATGTATCGACCGGTCGCCATTTCCACATTGAAATTTTCAGCACGCAAGAACTTGATCAATTCTCCATCATCATCATCATTCTCATTCTCATCATATAGGCCGCCGCCCTCAGAACCAGACCTCAGCTTTTCTTTCATCTCCAACAGACATTTCTGAACGAGTTGCGGATCCTCTTGTTTCAAATCTGAAACGCCATGCAAATCGTCCAAGCCCTGCTTCCGTTCTTGCACAGACAACTCGTTCAGCTTCAAAATCGGCCGGATTGATGTATCAATGTCGTAACTCATTGTAGGAACTATGCTCTATGGCACCTCTCTGCTTCTTTCATAAACAGGAAGTAAGTCGATGATTTCTGAGCTGTTCGGCAAAACCGACCGAAATCGATATTATATAATCACCTTTTTTATATATAGAATCGGAAGCAGTTTTTTCTCTCAGGCATCTCTTTTGGCTCGTGAGACCAGAGTCATTTCCGATCAAGCATGTTCAAGAATGTTCAAGAACGCGGGTGAAAGTAGAAAAGAGAAGGCACTCGTCTGGTCGCATGTACGTGAAAGTTGGAGATTCAAAGTTCAATGCCGCACGAAAACTGGGGCGCGAAAAAGGTACAGTACGATAGAGCAACTCACCGTCGTTATCGCCAATCCTAAAGATCTTGGCCCGAAAAAAGACATGATCGGCGGTTGGGCAACTGCTGCCGATCTTTCCATCTACCACTTTGCTGAAGAAAGAGCAATTACCATCGAAACATGATGACAAGTCTGCGATTCCTTCTTCTCTCTTTGCTGCTCTTCAGCTCAACGACAGATGCCCTTCGCAAAGTCAATCCATTGTCAAAAGCCGTTGGACGCAAAAACAAAAATGTCGCCGCGCCTACCAAGAGTCTGTCAACCGGGGCTGTGCCGAAGAAATCAGGCATCGTCGCAAAAACGACAACAGAAGGAGCTTCAATCCCCAGTCATGTTTTCAATCTCGTCAAGGGGATTGTCGGAGTTGGAGTGCTAAGTCTGCCTGCAGGAATTGCCGCATTTGCCGATTCTCCAGCTGCGATCATCCCGGCGACAGCTTTGATAGCTGCGATTGGTATTCTGAGTGGCTTTGGATTTTTCTTGATCGGAAAAGTCTGTGCCTACACGGGTGCAACATCCTATCGTGATGCTTGGGCAAAGTCGGTCGGACAATCTACCAGTTGGATCCCAGCAGCATCCTGTACGATCAAGACTTCATTGGCATGTCTTGCTTTTAGCATGGTCCTGGGCGACACTTTTTCAGCCCTGCTTGGAACTTCTCGCAATCCAACTCTTCTTGCCTTATCGGGAGGTGTTCTATTGCCTCTCTGTTTGCTAAAGAATCTAAGTGCGCTATCTCCTTTTTCACTATTGGGTGTACTTGGGATGGGATACACTGCAATTGCTATGGCTATTCGTTACTTCGACGGATCTTATCAAATGCCAGATGGAGCCTTAGTGGGCGACGTGGCAGCCAAGTTGCAACCCGTCTTTGGAAGCAATGCTAATGTCTTTTCCAGCAAGTCTTTGATTCTGATTTGCATGCTGAGTACTGCGTACATGGCCCATTTCAACGCACCCAAATTTTACTTGGAGCTGAAAGACAATACCCTTCCACGATACAATTCTGTCGTCAGCTTGAGTTTTGGTATTTCTATCCTTCTCATGAGTGGAATTTCGATGCTTGGATTCTTAACATTCGGAAAAGCTTGCTCTGGATTGGTATTGAACAACTACTCCAACAAGGATATTTGGATGAGTGGAAGTCGCATCGCCGTCGCCGTTTCATTGGTCTTTTCGTAAGTGCAATGATGCATTGTTAAGGCAAATCATCGACAACAAAGTGGCATCATTTCACCCTGACACATCATTGTTTCTCAATGTTTAGCTACCCTTTGGCGTTTACTGGGTGTCGTGATGGGTTCATGGATATCCTTAACGTTCCAATGGAAAAGAGAACCGCTTCTTTTCAGAATACTTTGACTGTGGCCATCTTGAGTGTGTTAACCACCGGGGCCATTCTTCTCAAGGATGTTAGCTTTGTTCTTGCCTTTGGTGGGGCAACCTTGGGCAATCTTCTAACCTACGTTTACCCCGCTCTAATGTACCGCGCCACTGTGAAACAACAAGGGCGAACAGAGGAGAATGGTGCGGTGCTCGCTAGTCTCCTGTCTGCCGTCACAGGCATTGTTATGGGAGCCGTTGGCACGAAGATGGCAATTCAGAACCTTAATAACTAATCGATTTCCTGTCGAGAATAAAGCAATACAGCGCCGAGCGAATCAATCAGCATCTCTTGTGATTTTTTCAAATGGATTTAGTAGGTGCTGTGGCTTCTGGAGAGAATCAATAAGACCCCTAAACCACCTTCTGCTTCGAAGTGTGAGTGGTCCAATCAGTTTACAGTACTGCTTGCGATATAATGCGCCGTGTAACTTATGGTTGCTGATGCACCATCCTCCATTGTCTTCGTTTTCCTGCCGTGTTGATTCGACTTATTAGGAACGCTGTCGTTGCAATATATCGGCACACATTGTTCCAATCGCAGCACCGGTGATCCCCAATGGTGTCTGCATGACCAAAGTCAATGTACCGACAGCATCGACTTTTGGCTCGCGTCCGGGTTCTCTAATACTATAACTAGTGCATCCTTTGATCAGACGCTCGTGACAGGTTCAATATGATTTTTTTTCGCAACGCAAGATATTGGGCGTGATCACGTCAATGCTGATCATTTCACGTTTCAATTTTTGACGCTTCCCGCAGCAAAGTCATTAGAAGTTTGCCAAGAACGATCGTCTCGTCGTTGTTCACGACATGGCAATAGAATGATCAAGAATGATGATAGAAAAAGAACCTCGTCTCTGGATCAGCTGGATGGATCCGAAAAAGCAAGTGGCGGGCCCCAACTGTCAATCAACAACTACGTTCTTCCGGGGGTCGATGAAGCAGAAAGTTTGGTGGCGAAGGCCATAAGCAGTCTCTCTCTTGAAGAACGATCGCAACTATTGGATGACGTGCATGGTGTTTCGAAGCCCATAGACGAAAAGCCTGACTTTATATCCAGCTCACTCACGGCTTTCGGTGCAGCAGTTGAGTCCTCCAAAACTCCGCTGTACGAAATGGCTCTGGTCCAAAACGCAAGCTATGTGGAGGACAGGTCATTGCGGCTCATGTTCTTGCGATCCGAAAACTTCAAGGTAGATGCAGCGGTCAGCCGTTTAATGATGTTTCTAAAGCAAAAGGCGTTTTACTTTGGTGAAGAGAAGCTCACCAAGGAAATCACCCTGAACGATTTTTCAGCAGAAGACATGCGGTCGCTTGAATCTGGTGCGATACAGGTCCTGCCAAAGAAGGATAGGTCAGGACGATCAGTCATTGCCGTCTTTCCTCGCTTACGGAAGTTTAAGGATCCAAAAAATCTCGTAAGCAACACTCGTTGCTTGCTGCCTTGCCACATCTGCAGTAACTTTTCCATCTTATCCTACTCCCTTTTGATATTACAGCTGCGAGCAACTTTCTTCGTAGAAATGTGCACGTTTAGAGATGTGGAGGTTCAGAAGAAGGGTGCTGTGTGTATAATCTACAACAACAACCCAAATCCGTTGGGAAGTGTTCCCAACAACCGCAAAGGAATCATACCGCTCACCGTGCAACATAGGGCGGCCATGCCGGTTCGGTATGCAGCGTTTCACACTTGCTTATTCGAACGGAAAGCTTTTGCTCCGGCTGGAATTGCTCTTTCCAGCAGAAAACAAGATTATGCAACATCAAAGGTTCACTATGGTACGGTAACCAATGGCCAGTTATGTAAGAGTCTATGAGAGACTTAATGAAATTTTGTTTGCTATCGTTCTCTCAGGTAATGACAAGGAATGCATGCTTGAACTTAGGCGGTTCGGCATACCAACTGAGTGCATTCCAGTTACGAGCGACGGCATCATTGATTTGCAACCGCATCAAGAATGGGTGAAACGGAAGAAAACGGAGTTACGAATCCGGCTTCTTTCCGACATAGCTTCACTTGAAGCTGGGGTTAGACGGCTAAGAGAGCCAACTTCGAAAAATGACTCCACAAAAGTTCGTTCTCTTATTCAGGACGCAGGTCGCTCTGAACCTATGACAGCACCCAGATTTCAAACTACTTTCTTAAAAGCACTTCATAGGGCAGCTGACCTGGCACCGAATTCCTTGATTCAGCCTACATTGACGGATGTGTTGCTTGGACGGGGCCGATGGTTCCAAGAATTCCCAGGCAACATTGCGTTCCGAACTTACCTTGGAGGCAAAACAAATGAATATGACAGAGCAGATAAGGAGGGAAAGAATGTACTAGCCAAAAGCATCGTTCGAAGTTTCAACGCATCGGGCACGAAGTTTCTGCGACTTTCCGCGCCTGCAAACGGCATTCCCACGTGGGAAGAAGCCAGTTTTAGAGAAGTTTCCAAAAAGGTCACCCAATGCTACCGAAGCGTCAGGAGAAAGGAAAAGAAGCATACCTGTAGATTAGTCAAAAAATGACTCGTTGAGAACCTCTACTTGCCATTCGCTTCAGCCCCTCCTGTCCAACTTTGGTCTGCCATCTCTGGTTCCCTCTGAAAGCAGATTTGGTCTCGTTGGATTGGAACCAGGGACCAGAAGCGCAGCCGAATAAGTTGTCATTTTGTCAGTTGGGGTTAGAGTTAAGGTTTTCTCCTTGCACCGCAGTCTACTGTGGTCACTTGTCTCCTGTCTGGGAGCGGTTGGAACAATCGGTTTTTTGTCGAGAGCAAAACAATCTGCTTTCGTGTGATCGGTTGGAGCAATCGTTTTTTTTGACGAGAGCAAAACAATCTGCTTTTGTGTGATGGATGATTGATAGAACCTCCTTTCTGCTTCTCCATTGGCACCGTTACTCAATGTTTGCGCGGAAAAGACGTTTCTTATCCAATTGTTTAGGTGGGATCGAAAGTGAAACTGCATGATATATATCGCGTATTTCGCGAGTTCATGCCTGATGGCTGCTGTACAGTATATTTAGATGCTGAGATAATCATGAAAGCATCATGCTCGTAGAATGTCTCTTATGCCTTGATCTGCAGCCGGTTTTGTTTCCTTCGTCATCATCTTGCCAATGTAGTGGCATCACATCAACCGAATTTTTTCAAATGCTATGCACAACTAGTAGTAGTCATAACGTCTACCTTTACACAGCAGTTATAACAAACTGCATACCCATAAATCGTTGCGTGCCACCTTTCCGTTGAACGCACACAGCGCACTCCAAACCCACTTTTTAATACTCACAGAAGAAAGCGCATCAGAACATTCTGCTTTCTCCCTCACCTGTTCCATCCTATTTCCACGAGATATCATGGATCGGCATACAGGTGTCACCGATGATGGCGCCGACTTGGAGATTTCGAACGAAATCTCCAATTGGAATTGCTCCGACATATTCAGCAATGGAGTAGTTTGTGTGGCCATGGAGGATCTGAATCATGCACTTGCAGATGATGAACGGAATGAAATCTTCAGCTACAAGGAAGATATTTTCGAGGATCGTGAAGACGTCCCAAACAGTCTTGAAGATCTTTATCTCACCGAAGAGGAGGATG
>JAAMXS010002627.1:0-10784 GCA_019693525.1 Cylindrotheca fusiformis | reverse complement strand
TTGGTTTCTATACGTCTACATATATATATTTTAACCCGTACTAGGATGTCGCTTTTATTTTTGATTTCTTTTTTGACATTTTGTTTCGTTTTGCCTTTTTCCCATTTCATTCTGAGTCCAATCAATCAAGAGTTTCAACTGAAGGCGGGAGGACGGGCATATCCTTGAATTTCGAATCCAGGATTCTTCAAGTTTTCCTGCAGGGGAGAGACACATGCCGTCACTATTGCTACTACTACTAAACTGTATAGTTTGACAATTCACTGCTTCTCATCATGACCAAGTCCAAGGACACGCAGAAGAGTTCATCACCGGCGTCGACACAAACTCCTAATAATAAGACGAAAATGAAATCAGATGATGCCGAGGACTCATCGACAAAAACAAAAAAGTCAGCGTCATCGTCATCATCAGTTGTTTCGCTCATTTTCGTATGGATCTTTGGGATTGCCATTGGTGCCGGTGGTGGATTGTTCCTTGGAATACGTTTAGATTTTGTCGTACCTCGGGAAGATTATGTATCATCTCAAGAAACCATTTCCCGCCTTAGTCAACAACTTTCCAATTTGAAACGCCAACACAAGGAGGCCTTGCATACGGTTCGGGGAGAATTGGTATCTCAAGAACGTGAGTGTCAAGCGGGACAGTTGGGAATTTCTCAAAAACTGGAAGAACAGACGGAAGAATTGAATGCTCAACGTCGGACAATTGCACAATTGCAAACGGAATTGCAGCAGATGATATCCGAACACGAACAAGAAATGTCGAATGAAATACAAAATCGACAGGAAGAAATCCAAAGAGTCCTCGCCGAGGAGGAAGAACTTAGACGTATACAACACTCTACTAGTGTCGAACTTCAATCCCGAATCGAATCGTTAGAAGAAGAAAACAGAAGGCTCGACGAAGAAAACCGACGATTGAGACAAGGACACGATGGTACTAGTAGTAGTACGGAATCTCAAGAAGAATCCTTAAAAGAAGAAAACAGAAGGCTCGATGAAGAAATCAGACGTTTGAGACAAGCACTCGAAGATAAGGAATCGCAAGAATCCTTTGAAGAAGAAAACCGAAGGTTGGATGAAGAAAATAGAAGGTTGGACGAAGAAAACAACCGTTTGAAACTAACCCTCGACGAAATGGAAGCGCAATTGGCCGGCAAGCTGTTTGCCGAGCAACAACGTGCCATGGAAGATGAGAAACAAGAAGCTGTACAAGATAGTACTGGTAGTGAACAGAATCAAGAAGAACACCAGGCTGTACCAGAACAGAGTGCCGACGTTTCTCAAGATACGACTGCATCCACGGGAATGGCAGAAAATGGCGAAAACAAGAAGGCAAATCCTATCGCTGGGCTTTTTCGCAAAATACTAAAGAAGAAAATGAGTGAGGAAGAGTTGTAAGGAAGGAAGCAGAAAAACCACTCCTAGTTTGCCTTGTCAGCTAGTGTAATTTCAAAATTGTAGGACGGCAAAGCATTACTATAGATAAGAAAAAGGAAAAACTAAACACACTTCTAGTTGATTCGAACTCATCATTGTATATACCAAATCTTGAGAACCAAGTGTTGCTTGTACTACTGTAGTTGATTCAACATTTGGTGAAGAGGAAATCGAAAATCGACTCATTGGAGTCACTATGGTGTCTCATTCTTGCGGACTACGAACCAATACGGACAAAGCGGATATTCGGACGTCGTGATGCATAGAACGATCACGTGGAACATCATCGATTTCGTTACCGAAAGCTTCAAAATACCTAATCTACCAATCAAATCAAAGCGAAGTCACAAATGAACTTTCCCTACGAAATTACGAGGCCTACGAGAGCGCCATCAATTCCACGTTTAGCTAGGTTCGGAGAACATCCAAAACCTAATGCAGTACAATTGCATTCAGACACGTTCTTGCCAAGATTACTACTCGAGCAGCAAGGACGATCGAATAGCCTGTCTTGTAAGACCGCCACCACACAGTATATTGAACCTCATAAAAGCCTCTGCTTTCTTGGCCTTGGAATCAATACCCTTAGAACGTTTCACATCTTTGACTTGTCGTAAACCCGCCACGTCTTAACCAACCTCAAGATGGCCCTAACTGCTACAGCAACGTTATCGAATGGTGGTCCAGGAACCGCCGTTATGGACTTTGATGAGTCCATGATGTGCGGTGACGATTCAGAAGAATGCGAAGAAATTGTAGAACTTTTATTGCAGGATGATCCGTTTGATACGGAAGCTGCTGCGGCATTTCCAGAGTCCAACATGATGATAACTTCTGATCTACATCAGTTTCAGACTCCTCGTCAGGTCTCGGAGGGCAGCCAATCCAAAAGTGCAACGACGAACGATGGAGCTACGACTACTTCCATGATGATGATGACGGACGACAATGCGATGGTGACTCCACCGCTATTGAAGTTGACGGGTCGTCCCCCGATTTCTTTGTACCTGTCGTGCAACCCGGATTATCTGAGTCCCTACCAGGTGGAAATTCGAAAACAGATTCAGTTTTTTGAAGCAACACCTGAATATGTCAACGGGCAACATGTCAAGGGCCGGAACAAGGCGATTGTGCTGGGCCAAGTTGGTGTGCAATGTCGCCATTGTGCTCATGTGACTCCACCGCAGACACGTGCCAAGGGCAGTACGTACTTTCCACAGAAACTGCTCGGAATTTACCAAGCGGCTCAGATTCTCAGCACGACCCACCTGTTGGAATCATGTCCATTGGTACCACCTGCACAAAGAGAACACTTGAAGCAACTTCAACAAAGCTCCAAGGCATCTCGTACGGCCGGAAAGGACTATTGGGCCAGCACTGCACAATCCGTGGGAGTGTTTCAAGATGAACATGGATTGCGTTTTGAACATAGGATGCCCACATATGATGAAGTGCTGGCGCGCCATAAAGCTATGGAGTCGTCGTAACAACAATGGGGGAAACGCGCGCGCGAAAGACATTTACAGATGATACTACTCATATGGTATGGAGGATCATCACACGCAAAGGGTACACTGATGGTCTGGAGGAATCAACTCTTGCCTGTACATGGTACCATAGGACACACACACACACACTCATCTACACGCAAGCATACTTTTTTACTATGTCATCACTAGAATGGCTGGCATTTACAATTTTTATATAAAGAAATTATTGCTTTTGCAACAACGACCCGCTCAACTTTCACTATAGCAATGCCCCCATTCTGGCTTTTGCCTACTAGGGAAAGAAGTGTTGCTGCCCTGTTGCTTGAAGACTCCCTTGTTGGCATACCCTGGTGTTGTCGTTTTTGCAGAAATAGTACTATTCGGTAGAATGTTGGATATTGTTCACACAACAAGAACAAAATACTTGTTTCAACCATGGAAAAGGTCGTTGCATTCTGATTTATTAGTGATGGGCAAGACGTACTACTACTACTACTACGAGAATTGATTTTTCATCTCATTTTACTACTGTTAGCTCTTATTTCTTATTGGATGGTGTGGGGCAAAAATATGCATATTGATTACGAAGCAATTGTTACTATACTTGGTTTCATCATTCATTCATTCATTCATTCATAAGTTTCGTTTTCGTTTTCGTTCATAGTTCTCCATAATAGGGAGATTGAATCCCGGCCTTGCTTCGTTCGATTTGTTCCATGACGGAAGTACGGATACTTCCTTCACACATTTTTTCCATGGGTAGGATCGAAAAGGGTTCTTCCATTTGGGTTGCCAATTCTTCAATACCCAATAGGAATCCACTCATGACAATGGTCACTGGAATGACACCGGTATGATTCCATGTATCACCTAATGGCCCGTACAATGCCATGGGCAATGCCAATAACCAAAAGGCTAAGAATCGTGCCGTATGACGTGTATAAAAGGTAGGAACGGGTGATGTAAAGATCCGTTCACTAGCACCGAGTGCATCACAAAGACCAGTAACGACACGTTCCACCTCGACTTGATGCAATGGATTGAGTTGAAAATCGACAAGGATGTTCGAAATTTCTGCCAATGCTGCCGTGGGACGATGTTTGGCAGTTCGTAATACTTGGGCATACTTTTGATCCGTCAATTGTTGATAGGTATAAATATTAAAATTCTTTTCATCCTCTTGGGGTGGCAAGGTCCGATTCATTAAGGATCGACTGAAGGAACAAATGGCCTCACCAAGACGTTGCAATCCTGCCTCATCAATACTCTTGTAGGATTTGGACCAAATAGCACCCATCCTTGCAATGGATCGACTATCATTAATCACCTTTCCCCAAGCGGTACGGGCCTCATTCCAACGTTTATAGGAAACATTGGTCCGAAAACTCAATAATAGACCGAGTGAGGATGCTGTCAATGTAAACGGTGTTGCCGCCAATTGCAATGCGGGAAGGACATTGGCAAGGAGTGCTTCATGTTGGACTCCATCCAGATCGACCCACCCCTCAATGAGAAAATTATTATATCCCACCACAAAGGAACTAACCAATGTAATGAAGAGTACTTCAATACCCAATTGTCGTACCAACGCGGATTGATTCGTCGATTGGAGGGTTTGAATGAAACGATTCGGTCGACGACTTTTAATCCAATCGGCTGCACCGAATACATTTCGACGATAGGTTCGTGCCTTTTCACCGTATGTATCCAATAAGAAACCCGTTTGTTTATCATTGGGTGTCTTTTGTTCCAACGATTCCAAGTTCAATTCCGTCGTTGTTGTTGTTGTAGTTTTAGTTGTTGTTGTTGGAACAGCCTGCAATACTGACGACTTGGAAGGGGATGGTACAAATGCATCTGCTCCGCCAATAAGGAGCAACGCCAAGATGTAGTTGAGATTCATAAACTTCATCTTCTCTCTCTCTTTCTTTTTTCAAACAAGAACTTGGTGTTAATAGCAACAACAACAAGAGGACTCTACTACTACTAGCTATAGATACAATGGATACTTTTTTTTTGGCTGACTGATGGTGATTGAAACCCCCCCATCACGTTGTACTACTACTACTAGCTATAGTAGATACGATGACGTTGTTGGTGACGTTGGTTGTACGTTGTACGTTCGCAACGAGAAGGCTTCGAACAAACAAAAAAAGATTCTCTCTCTTGATGTTTTCTTTACTTGACTCTCCATATATGTGTGTCATATGGATATAGTGACGTGTGACATACGTCATAGGACGTACGACGTACAAACGCTATTCTGAAATTTGGCTTCGGATATTTTTCATGTGTGTGTCACGAAAAAATGTCAATCGATGTCCCCAAATCTCCAACCATGTAGTTCTGCTCGAAGAATCTTTTCTTTTTACGATTGGAAAATCAGAACTGTTGTCATTGAAAAAAAAAGACGGTGCAATACAATATATATGTCTTTCCTTCTTTTTGCCAATTCGTCAAACTTCCAACATTCATCATTGGCATCAACAACCAACTAACATCTATTATTGGCAGTTTTTGAAACAACAACAACAAGAAGAAAATGAAATTGAAACAACCACAACAACAGTATTATCATCGTCAACTCAGCGGGGATGACGGTAGTGAAGAAATCCAGAACCGTCGCCGCTCGTCACTCATGGGACAAGGACGAAAACATAAAAGTGAAGGTAATTTGATTGGTTTTCTATCCAAAAAGATAATACATCATCATCATCATGACAAAAAGAACAAGGAACAAGGAGATTTTGTGGTCGATCACCCTGAATCAAACGCCATCAATTACAGGAATGAAAGAACTTTATCTAGTAGCGTACCACCCAAAACAGATAGAAAAACAATGGCGGCATCGTCATGGGACAAGAACAAGAAGAATCACGAAGAACACAAGCACCACCATCATCATCATCGTCACGACAAGAAGAAGAAGAAGTCCGACAAGGAAGACGAGAACCAAAAATCGGAGGAAAGGGAGGATGCTTCATCCAGGGCAACCAGGCAGCATAATTCTTCTTCTTCGAAACGAAAGAGCCACAAAGATTCTCATTCATCATCGTCGTCGTCATCCAATAATAACTTTACTCTTGAATCCGCTTTTGGCATGGCAATGGATTTGTAAAAAATCAAAACGAAAGCAACACTCTACGAATACATCATGATTCCATAATAATAGTAATGATAATCCACTAGATATACATGTTTTGTATGAATCAAATCTTTTTAATTGGGTGTATTCTACTAGAGGTCCATGTCAAAAAGTAGTAGAGAAATGCAAGACACACCTTCTCCATAGCAGAGGCTTGCCAACAACAATTGAACCAGCCTTTTTTTTTAAACAAATTGTTGTTCATCAACAACAACAGTAGTACTGATGGTCCACTTTTGTCGTCGTCATTTTTTTCCTTCTTCCTCTACCATGTGCGACAAAACCCAATAGGTATTGGTACCCAAAAATAAAAAATCACATCACTTTCTAGACATCAATGTCAAGAGCCAAAAAATGGTTTCGGATCGTCTTGGCATGTTTTGGTGCAATAATATCTTTTACGCAAGAATACCGTTGAAACATTGGTTTGTAAGCAAGAAATAGTTCCTTGCGTTTCGATTTTCCCAACAGTTGTTGTTGTTGCAACTGTGGTCTGCCTAGATTCAATAAAATATCACGAACATCCGCAGGACTGGCAGTGTGTGCCTTTTGAATTGCATGATCTGCCAACAATTGACAAAACTCGGGAGATAGAATTTCCAACTTTTGACCGAGCCACAATGCCTTGCAAATATCAGCTACCGTTCGCAACTCGACATTCCCTTGTCGTCGACCCTCCATGGCCTCCTGGAATTTTGCAAAGATACATCTCAGTGATACTGCGGATGCATTAATTTCTTGTCGACTCAATGCAGCTGCCATATTGCCAAGACCATGAGCATCGAGCTTTACTTTATTTTTGTCGTTTCGATGATGAAACAGCTCTACTGCAATCTTTTGTAGCAAATCAGGATTTGTTTTATGAGCCTTGAGGAACGCATATGCCACTTCTACCAAATTTTGTTCATCCCACAATGACAAACGACGACAAGAATCATCATCATAATCATCATCCATCATCATGTAATCTGCCGTTGCAGAAAAAAGAAGATCCACAGAGGTTTTTTCATCGCCAAGTCCAAGTCTAGCAAACGCACTGACCAGATTTGCCAATTCTTGAGGAGCCAAATGCGATATACGAGGAATCGCAGCTTTTGAAATGGCAATCCACAAATCCTTTTCTAGTACATCATGATCCACCACTCTGGCAAATGCATTTGCCAATATCGACAAGTCGGACGGTGATTCCAAAGAAGAAGATATTTTGTGGACTGCGACTTTGGCAATCCTTTGGAACAAATCACGATCATAATGCCGAGCCTTGGCAAATGCATTCGCTAAAATGGCCAATTCCTGAAGTCGAAAGGATGGTAGAATTGGCATGGCTGCAGTAGCAATACCATTC
Organism: Cylindrotheca fusiformis; assembly: GCA_019693525.1. Taxonomy (NCBI): domain Eukaryota; phylum Bacillariophyta; class Bacillariophyceae; order Bacillariales; family Bacillariaceae; genus Cylindrotheca; species Cylindrotheca fusiformis. The sequence goes on along the minus strand of JAAMXS010002627.1, from coordinate 3,362 downwards.
CATAGTCGATCGGAAGAAGAAGTATGGTAGTGATTCGTCTTGGCAAATGCATTTGCCAGAATGCACAATTCTTGATCCTTAAATGTTGAAAGTAGAGAAAATGTCACCTTTTCTGCCTCTTGGAATAGGGCAGGATGATCATGTTGAAGGTTAACGAATGCATTTACCAAATTGGATAATTCTTGTGCATTGAATGTGGATAGTTTGGTTATGGATTCGTCACCAATAACTTGAAACAATTCTGAATGTCGATGATTCATTTTAGCAAAGGCATTTGCAGTATTGGCAAGATTTTGTGAATTGAATGTTGAAATGTTGGAAATGGCAACCGTAGCAATGGTTTCAAAGAGTACTTTCGTCCTTCCGGAATGATGATGATGATGATGATTCATCATTTTGGCAAATGCATTCACAATATTTGCTAATCCCTGTGCTGTAAAGTTGGAAGAACTTTTCTGTCGTAATGATGGAATCGTTTCGTGCTTTTTGCTAGTTGAGACATTTCGGCTGCTGCTGCTGAGCCGTAGTATCGTTTCGTTCGAGACGGCATCCAACAAATCATCATTTTCTCCTCGATGATGATGATTCATTTTGGCAAATGCATTTACCAAATTGGCCAAACCTTGTGGTGTAAAATCTTGTATTTGAGATATTGACGCCTTGGCGATAGCCTGGAACAACAAATCTGATGATGATGAATGATGGTTCACTTTTGCATACGCATTGGAAATATTTGCCAAATCTTGTGGATTCATCAATGTCGAATTCTTCTTTATCAAAATATGGGCAGCTGCCTGTTGAAAGAACATTTCATTGTGTACATTTCGTCTAGCCAACGCATTCAATATGATACTGATATCCTTGATTCGATAATTCTTCAATCCTCGTCTATTATTGTTGTTTGCAATAACCAATTGCTGACTCAAATTGAACAAGACTTGACGATGCATTTCGTCGTCTTGTGTCGAAACTTTGGACAAGGCATTCATCAATCCAGATATTTCGTATGGTTTTATTCTGGCATCGATATTGCTCTTCTTCTTCGTCTGCAACAAAACAATATCCATCGTCTTTTTGACCAACTTTTTAAAATCGTTGGCTTTGTAAAATGCCAATGGATGTTGTTCGTCGCGTAACAGCTTGCTGATTTCTCTGACATTTTGACAATTCTCAAGTATTTGGATTGGTGACGACGAGACGACGGCGGCGGATGGGACAGCGTTATTCCTTTTTGTACCAATCGGACCTCGTTTGAAAGTAGTAGTAGGAACAACAGCAGCAGTAGTAGTAGATCCAAAATACCGCAGTTGATTGGTCAGAACCTCAATCTCGGATGAGTAGCAGCAGAAGCAGCAGCGACCATGTTCCACTTCCCAGCAGCAATGCGTACCAACAAACGCTGGCAATCTCCTACCACATGCTGCTGCAGCTTCTGATAAAGAATTGTGCCGGAATCCCTTTTTGCGAAACAATGTACCCAAACAGGATGTAGTTGGTACATTCCATCTCCTGCTGTTGAATAAGTAGAAGGATCTTGCAATAAGAGAGCTCATATTCTATTGGACAACTGAATCTATAACATAATGTTCTGATGACGATTTGTTGTCATGTGACTGTTTTTATATAAATTCGATGCAAATGTATGGCCGATGCAAACGTATGGCGGTCATTGACTGTCTCATGGACTCCCTCAGTTCATTGTGCATTTGGCAATGTTTTTTGAATGGTGAAAATCGAGACTCGAGACTCTCCTCAATATGGAATCTTGGTGTAACGGAATCTTGAACTTTCCAAAATGCTGTATCAGTTTTCATCCTCTTCGAATCCAACAACAATTCCCCAAATGCCCCAACTTCAATCATAATAAAAAGGACAAGTTGCCAAAGGCTACTATACCGAAGAGAGATCCTGGAATCAAAACTATTTTTCAAAAATGAAAATTGAAAATGGATTCTTCCCTTTTAGAGCTCTCTCTCTCTCAGTATATTTGAACGAATAGGGAACTGGAACAACATTTCCACATGATGAGCATCAGCATCGGGGGGAAAAAGGCAAGTATATAGCCAGCCTTTCGCTTTATATGCGAAGGAAAGTTTCTAGAACCTTTTTTGAATACTAGTAGTGTTACCTCCTGAAAAAATGATATCTATCTGGTAATAGGGAAATATAAGAGGGCGTACCAAAAGGGTCAAATTAAGACACAGCTTTGTTTAGACATATCCCCCTGCGCCAGAAGCATAGCAGGAAAGAACTAAATTCCGTTGATTTGCCAAAAATTGTTGGGAAAGAGCGGAATTTAAGATTCGGAAGTGCTGGTCATGGTGGAAAGTGGATCTGCGAAACCTTAAAAATCGTCTTTGATGAAACCCCGTCTTGCCTCAATGATTGATAGTTTTGGAAAGATTACCTAGTGATCATTGAACTGTCATCAACGAGAGCTCCTTATTGATACAATTATCTATCAGAAACGCTCGAAAACTGTTTTGCTTCCCACCACCACTGGGAAACGACGACAATGTTCTTTTTGGCAATAATAATTTTGTTGTTGTTCGTGCTCGTCCTACTAATAGTATTCTCCTTTTCATTGTTGTTGTTGCTGCTGTCACAACAGGGAATCAAAGGATTTCACCAAGAACTGTTCCAAAGCTGAAGAGCCTGGGTTCTTTTCAAAAGGTGTCATTGTATTCAAAATGTTCTGGCATGCAGAAGATATGGGCCCATTATATGGTGGTGTCATTGTCAATGTTCTCGCTGGTTGAGTTATTCATGTCGAGACATACCCAAAGAAACCTCCAAGCTCCAAAGGGAGGAGAGTCTGTCCGTCTGTCAGAAGCAGTTCTTGAGTCGAAAGTCATGTCGCGGACCACCATCGACAATGACAATGACATCATCAACCCTGTTCGACTCAGAAGTGATTGGTTCCTTGAAACAAAAGAGATGATGGAAAACTTGTCATCACCGTAATGTTATTTCTTCCACCCGAAACAGCAATCCGTGAACGTGTTTGTTTCTCCTTCTTTGGCTTGGGTTTGCCTTGATGTGTGTTGCTGCCAACAAAAATTCAGGGAGGGGAGCCCCCCTACATTTTGGGGTAGATTGTGAGCGCCAGGGACTTTTTTGACAGATCCGCCCTCATTTTTGTTCCAGTGAATAAAGTTTTTTTTCCACCCCCTCGCATCACATGACAACGTTCACACTATCAACTTCGAATCAATCCTTTGACCACAAGACTATGAGGGGAGGCTACGCTGGATCCAGTCACACTTTCAAAAAAATCCGAAAGGCCCAAGATGATGTTTTTTTCCCTGAAAATGTCTCTTCATTTTATGGAAGGAGATGATGGACGATACCAGCAGCAACAC
>JAAMXS010002622.1:0-42457 GCA_019693525.1 Cylindrotheca fusiformis | reverse complement strand
GCATTCCTTATGACAGCAGCTTCGGCTCGTCTGTAGATATATAATGTAGAAGTATTGCGATGGCAATGGTACTGCTTGGCAGTTTCTTGTCACTCTTCAATCTTATCACAACTTCTTGTGTTCGACATCACAAGAAAAAAAGTGTTTGGGTTCTTACCAATTGCTAGGACTAAAAAGGAGTCGATTATGTCGAAGAAGGCCTTGAAGGTTGTGGATCATGAACGATGATGTCATATGCCCTTCTTCGTTGTCTTAAGCGCCCGTAGTAAGGACCTTTACGATGCCGTATAGTATGTTGAAAATCTACCAGTTCCCCCGATATTGTTGCCACCAGGTTTGAAAATTATGTATGTAGAATTACCTACTTCTTTCTGTCCCTCTTACGCAACAGATTTTGGATGGCGGTGGTTGGTTCGATGGCCAGTGATGGATGAACAAATCTTACGATTCCCTACCGCAACAGTACGAGAAAATGAAGCAATCCCAGAAAGTTCCGAACTCAGCAACAACCTTCGAAAAGCTCTACAATCGGTGGGAAAAGGCAAACCTTTCGAACATAAGACATCGAACTTCAAAAATAAACGAAGTCTTAGAAAAAAGCAATGAAGATCCAAAAAGCCGCCGTCCTTGCCGTCTTGTCTGCATCAGCAGCGGCGGCCTTTACGCCTTCCCTGAAGTTGGGTGTTCACACAACTGCTTTGCACAGCACAACTGTGAAGAATGACGATATATTCCAAGGTGTTGACAAGAATGGTGCGGTCGAGAAAGATGTCTTAGATCTCATCTCGCCAACGCCGACACCGCCTCTCCCTCCGCTTTCCAAATACGTCGTGGAGGCGAAAGCTTCGAGGCAAACAAGAGCCTCCATTTCAAAGATGTTCAAGCAATATGCAGGTCACTCTGGAGCTTCTGTTGTGTACTCAAAGCTCATCGAGCACGGTGTCGAGGTCGTCAACGGCTACTCCGGTGGTGCCGTGTTGCCTCTCCTTGATCAATTTCACTTGGAAAACCCAAGACATAAAGATGCACCATACACTCCCATAAGATGGATCACAAACTCGAATGAGTCTTCAGCTGGACACATTGCTGAGGGTTATGCAAAATCTATGCCAACAGATGGCCCTCACAAGCCTGTGGGTGTAGCTGTAGCTACTTCTGGACCTGGAGTGACAAATCTTATTACTCCGCTCCAGGATGGTATTTGCGATGGAGTTCCGATGGTTGTCATATGTGGACAAGCAGCGACTACTGCACCATCCGATGCCTTCCAGTCAGCTCCTGCAGTTGAAATGACAGCACCGTGCACAAAATGGAGCTACCAAATCAAATCTGCAGCCGAGATTCCCTTCGTGATGGATTATGCCTTTTATATCGCCAGAAACGGTCGTCCTGGACCTGTGTTCATTGATCTGCCGAAAGACCTTCAAAGCCAGATTCTTGACCAAGACCTCATTGATGCTTACATTGATAACTTTTTGCCCGAGGCTCCAAGTGACGCCATTGGAATGGCCAGTCTGAAAACCGAGACCCGCCCTAATGGAGCTCTTTTCAAGGCTGTTCGCCTCGGATACGAGAAAAATGGTCTTTCGTTCGAAGTGGCGGAACAGGAAGATGGCAGTGTCAAACTCGAACCTTTCGCTTCCTCTAAGGATGCTTTCAATACTGATCACCACCCTACCAATCGTGTTCTTTGGACTTCCAATGCCCTTTCTGGTGAACCGGACAAGATCACAAAGGAAGGAGATCTGAGGCTTGATGATCAAGTCACCAAGGATATGATTAATTTCATAAAGCTCGCCAAGAAGCCTGTCATTATTGCTGGACAAGGGTGCAATGATAGCTCAGAGGAGCTCATGAAATTTGCTGAACGTCTCCAAATACCTGTCACGACGACTCTGCATGGACTTGGTTGCTTTGATGAACGGCACGACCTTGCTCTCAATATGGTTGGAATGCATGGTCACCCAACGCCAAACTTCATGGTACAGGAAGCTGACCTCATCATTTGCATTGGATCACGTTTTGATGACCGAATCACTGGAAGAATGTCTGATTTTGTCCCAGGAGCCAGAAAGGCTGCTGAGCTTGGTGTTGGAGGTATCATTCATGTTGATGTCCGTCTTTCAGAAAAGGCCAAGCAGATCGAGCCGCATTTCTTTGTTCACTCTACTGGAAAGAATTTCCTGACTACCTTGAATAGAGCCTTGGACGAAGAAGAGGATCTAGAAGTTCAAACGGCAGACTGGCTTGCAAAGAAGAGGGATCTGGAAGCTGAATATCCTATCAAAATCCCTAGTTTCCCCCGAGAGACAATTTCAAAAGAGAATGACAAAGGGGAGATGGTCACTGTATCAAGGGAAATGATGTCCACCCAACGTGTAATTCAAGAGCTTGACAAACAGCTCTTGGCCGCTGGCAAAATGGACGATGCTATTTTTACAACTGGTGTTGGTATCCACCAAATGGTTGCTGCCCAATTGATAACATGGACACAGCCACGCCAAATGCTAAGTAGTGGGTCCTTGGGAACAATGGGGGTTTCTTTGGGATACTGCATTGGAGCGAAGCTTGCTAACTGCAACAAAATTGTCATATCTGTTGATGGTGACGGCTCCTTCAACATGACTTTCACTGAATTGAAGACGGTCGCAGAACAGGGAATTCCGATCAAGATCATGATTCTTGACAACGAAGGACAAATGATGGTGGAATACTGGCAGCGCCTATTCCACGACGCTCGCTATTTGGCTGTACGAAACGAAAACCCTGATTATGTGGCCCTCGCCAAGGCATTTAGAATCAAAGCCATCTACTGCGACAATGAAGACGACATCGAAGAAAAGATGCGAGAGTTCTTATTCGATGATCCTGATGAACCCGTCCTGTTCCATGTTCGCGTGAACCGAACTCCGTGCTTGCCCCTTGTTGCTCCTGGTCAACCTCTGGATGATATGATTCTAGAGGACATAGACGTAGATGTTGACCAATCAGCAGCTCCAAGTTAGTGCTTGCTGAATGAATGAGATTACTATAGATTTTAAAAACAGTTGAACATCTTGATATTCAACACATAGGACTAGCTAGCAACACTACAATTCACCGCAATGTGCAACATTGTACTACACCAAAAATGCTAACTGAAGAGGAACTCATGATCCGAGCCATCGAGAGAACTGGATCGTTCCTCTCGTAGCTTGGCGTTTTCTTCTTGAAGTCGTCGATTTTCGTCAGTAAGACGATCAATGGTTGCATTTTGAGCAGTCAAAACGGTGTTGAGTTCCTGAGATTGCTGATGAAACTGACTGATCATGTCCATATGTAAATTCCTGATTGCCTCTTCAATATCGTCCCTAAGATTTTCCACTTCATCTTTTACAATATCGCGCACTTCATCCTGCAAGATGTTTTAAACAAGCGAATGTGAATTACCTGTGCCTTCGATATGATCCCATTCAAATTCCACTCACCATTTTTATTCTTGGCTCGGGTGCCTTTTTCTCTTCATTGGATTTTGACAATGAGTACTTCGACTCCATCGATGAACTGAGTCTGCTTTCCCGAATGTCCGGCTTGTCTTCCTTCGTCGCACTCTTCGTATTGCTACTGGACTGATTTTCTTTTCCAGATGTCCAACTTGGCGAGTTCGCAGTTGCAGATGGCTTGCTTTCCGGTGGCCCATAGTAGGACTTGGGCACGGCAGATTCAGGTTCAAAGTAATTTGTCGAGGGTCCAGAGCTGTTTGACAGAGTGCGAGATGCATTCATAGGTTGCAAAGCTGAATCCTCCGCATTTGGCCGTCTCATTGGTTCATCGTCATCTATTCTGGCTGAGTTCATGAAAGGCTTCGATTTGGAGGCGGACGAAGATGCTGCAGTTTTCTTCTCCTTTCTTGGCTTTGGTATTGGCGCAAACTGCAAACTGGTCACTCTACCCTTTGTAATCATGGATGAAATTGGCGAACTTTGCCGCAAGTCGTAGACTAGCACCTCGCCAGCATGGGTCCCGACCGCACAGTTGATTCCACCTGGGTGCATGCTAAGAGACGTTATAGGTGCGGATAGGGATGCCAGCTGCTGAATTGTCTGGCCTGAACGCATATCAAAGAATTGAAGAGTACCATCTATAGACGATGACGCCAGTAGTTTAGAGTTGACGGCCGAAAAAGAAACCCCTGAGATTGCATCTGATTGGCGCCGATCCAATGTAAGAAGTGGGGCATTCCTGCCACCCTGGTGAATATCATACACCAAGACACTTCCATCCCTTGTTCCAATAGCTGTCTTTTCGGGTTCCAATGGAGAAGTGTGAAACCTAGTAAAGGACATATGGCGATCTGGTGGGTCCAGAGTTGTACTCAAGTTTCCTTCTCTTAAATTGTACACTGACAAAAATGCATGGGAGAGGGACAGAACGAAGGTATCTGAAGGATCTACTGACACCTGCCGCGATGCATACCCGTCATGAAAGAACTGCCGAACTCTTGTCCTTTTCTTGAGATCCCACATACAAACAGCCCCACTTTCGTCCCCAACAGTGAGATATCTCGAATTTCCTCCAAAAGCCACCGAAGTTCCGACACCAGCTTTTCGAGTCCAGTTTTGATTGTGCTGCAACGAGTCCAGCCGTGTCCCGGATTCAGCTGCTGTGAGGATAACATTGTTATGTACCTCCACGTCAGTCGAAACGGCTGAAACAGTTGCCAACACTTTCAATCGAATTATGAGGGTTAGCGTTCACTGAGAAGTTCAAAGTGGTGATGGAAATGGAATCATCCTGTCTTACCATGCCCGTTGTGATTCCATGTGGCGTCGGCAATTGGCGTTTCGCCGTGCGGGTGCAGACTTTGCGCTTGTGCGTCCCTCTTCAGGCATTCCCACGTCAAGACATTTGATCCTGAAACAATAACAACAGTAGGGGACGCAGTTGACGATGCCATTGTTGTCATTTTTTTGACCTTGTCCATATTTTTTTGTACATAGTCCAAGTAATAGATAGGGGGAGTATTCTCTTAAAAGGGGTGACCAGGACTACTATTGGGGAGCTCTTTGTCCAGCCATTGAATCCCCAAGCTCACTCTTTTTTCATCACCAAGAAGCCCAGTGAGGAATATGTGATCACTCCATTCTCCGAGAAGTGAATCAAAAGATACAATGTCGTCTCTAAAAATAATAATCTTCTCTCTCTTAGCAACTGAGAGCATACAATTCTTCCCGGCACGAACTATGCGACAAACAAGATGTTGGTCTTTGACGGAAGCCAAGAGAGACCTTTTCGCTTCGCCAAATCCAGACAAAACGCGGAAAGCAAAGAAGAACAAATACGCCAAATTTTCAAAGGCTGACAAAATAGAAAAAGACCCTTTTGAATCCTTGATACAAGAATCGGAAGGAAAGATAAGAGAACTAAAGGAAGCCGAACTCAATAGGAAATATCTGCATGTACCAGTCTCAGATGAAGCATCAAAACGACTCGAATTCCCAAACAATAAAGACATTGACCCCTATGATCCCACAAGCTTTGGCTATGTTGAAGTTGGTTCCATAAGTGGGCCTCATGGAGTTCACGGTTGGGTGAAAGTTCAAGGCCGCACTGACTTCCCAGAAAGACTAACAAAGCCAGGAATGCTCCTTCATATGAAACCATTTCGCAAGCGGGCTCCAAGAAAAGTTACTTTGGCAGCCGGGAAGATGACCGGAGTTGATGCTTTTCTAATCCAGTTACAGGGGATATACAATCGGACAGAAGCAGAACGCCTGAGAGGAGCAACTTTGTACTATGCGACACAGCAGGATACGGTTGTTAAAGAAGATGATCTTCTTGTATCTGATTTAGTCGGGCTCGATTTATATTCTCTTGATGATGTCTTCATCGGGACCATCGACGGAGTAGTGTTGGCGGAAGAAATGTGTTCGATCCCAGGCCTAGGTCAAGATATGCTAGAAGTTTCAATTCCAAAACCGAGAAGCTCTGAGGCCACACTAAAACCAACTCCCAACGACCTAGTCCTCATTCCATTTGTTCCTGAAATTGTTCCTAAGATTGATTTAGAAGAAAAGAAGATCACCGTAGATCCACCCAAAGGTCTGCTTGACTTGACATACGTCCGACAAGAAAAGGTCGTAATAAAGGGCTTGCTTCCACCCGCCGCAGGCGGATCTGATATTTAAACATAGGCGAAGAAGTTCACTAAACACTCAGGTAATTCAGCGCATCGTAGTCCATCCATCTCTCGCTCAATCGGTAGTTCAATCAAAACATAATTTGTTTCGTCTTGCTCACCGTCCATTCTTTCTGTCTGTTGGGCGTCCGCTCGCTCTTTTGCCGTCGCCTGAACTCTTTCTCTTCGTGATGTTTCGATAGAAAAGATCATAGCACGATATCTGGTAAATAACTGAGTTGCCAGGGGAAGCTGTTTCACGAAAATCAAGTATTGAATCGTTTCGGCAACTGTGCTGGCAAAGTCACTACTAGCACAACACAGTCGAAGGGTTTGAACAAGACCATTCAGTTCTTCAATACTTCCAGGCTTCCGCCGTTCCTTTCTTTTCCTTTTCGGCTTCTTTTTCTTCCCCTTGTTGAACTTGGACCGGTGCCGGTTGATGCCGTCATCACCGGTCATGGTGAAGGTGGTTGCAGTCTTGACACTAATGACGCTTGATACGTTGCTGACCATGCTAGCGCTGCTTTGCAAGCTCATATTTGAGTACTGGGATGCAACAGAAAAAAGGCTACCAGTTTCGTCTAGTTCGTTGACAGGATCCGGCCCTTCAAAAAAGACATTCTTTTTGCGCAACTTTAATACCTCGGCATACTTGTCCGTAGTGGTCGCGAAAGTAGCGGACTTGTCCTCAAAGTCGTCCATGGCATCGTAGGCATAAGACGTAGCCGCATCAATGCATTTTTTGATTAAGTCTTGCCGTGAGTGCAATTTCGCAACTCGGTGCGCATTCTGCCAGCACTCGCCCTTCAGGAGCATGTCCACTGCACCGAAAACGTCATCTCCATAGTCCAAAAGAATCCGAGCAGCCCCAGTGTAGGCAGCCGTTCTCTTCTGGGAAGCTTGAGAGCCCACGTCTTTCACCAAATCTTTCGCCACTTCACGAGCTAGCTGCCGTCGCTGTTCAACCTTGATTTCCATTGCATCTGGTGATTCGTCAATATCTTCATTGTTTGCCAGAGAAAAGAAGCATCTCCAATCCCCAGCTGCTCGAGCAGCTTGCTTTGCACCATCGAGGTGGGGTGGCTCTGCGGCAAGGAAAACCGACAACGCAGTTTGAAACATTTGCTGTCTCATCAAATTCTCGCCCAACGCAATGAAAATCAGGCGCCTCTTTTCATCATCGTCCTTGAACAACTCAAGGCCAAGCTGGTGTAGGCTGTGCTCGTCGATCAATGTCAAGCAATTCTCGAATGTATTTCCCGCAGACTTGCTCTCTGTGAGTACACATGCAGTATCTTCTTGGTTTATGTAGGAGGCAAATAGATTCCTCAAGGCAAGTTCGAACCGTTTCAACCGTACATCAATCTCAAACTTTCCGTAGTACTTTGGTAGATCATTCAGGCGCTTCAGTAAAGGTAAATATACCTTTGGATCCATTTGTGAGTTCCGCGCTACAGCTCTGGCTACTTCGTAGTCGTACATTCCCAAAGCTGTCTCAAATAGAAGTTCGTACTCTGCCAAGAATGCAAGGTAACGAATCGAATGCTGTGCTTTTTCACCGAAAAGAGGGTTCTTCTTTGACTCAGAAGGGACATTGAGTGCATTCGTTTTGATGAGACCAAGGGCCTCGTCCAGCCGAGGGGGGTTCTCTTTCGCAAATGTCGACAGAACTGGTAACAGGAAATGGCCCTCTGGTTTCTCTTTGCTGTTCTCCATTTCGATCATAACCGATCGAGCCTGAAGACAAATTTGACTGACCTTGGTTGTGAAATCGAATGAAGTGCGGTCTTTGACATTCTCCTTGTCTCGACTAAACCAAGCTGGCACTGGAAATCTTGCTTGCGTGACATCTATTTCACGAAGATTTGAAATGAAAAGGTTTAAATGATCGATGTTTTCAACTTGGTATAGAAACTGCTTCAGACCATTATCAAGAAAACCCCATGGATCGAGATCTGCAAGAAGATTCAAGTCCACTTTGTGTTTTCGCATCATGCAAAATGCATCTCCATATTCACCTGCGCGAATCTTGGTCATCGCATACCGTAGAAGAAGAGCACGGGGGTAGATACCTTCGAGATTGCCTCTTGGCATTTGGAGGACTGCCATCGGCTGCGATGGCAATATGGCAACAATTCTGGCACCTCGTTCAACGTTTCGTGGTTCGTACCCTTCTAATATCGGTAGTTGGTCAGGCCCCATAAATGGGTCGAATCCACTAAGATCAAACAGGTTCAGAAAGCGAATCTGGCACCGTGACCCAGCAGTGGCGTAGGACAGAAATTCGTGTTCCATCGATAGAAACATGGAAGAAGCTGAATCCGTCAACATGATATCATGGAAGTATAGACGAGACTTCGTTGACAACCCAAATACTAGTTTGCTGTAGCGCTCTGCGTCTTCGCCCACTGCATGAAAAGGAGATACATTCTTTACTGCACAAATCCAAGGGCACGGTTCGAGAAGAGGCTCCGACTCTGATGGAGCAACAGAACCAACGGCATCAACAACATCATACTCCAATAACGAACCGTCTTGCATCTGTATGATGCACCCTGACGCAGCATCTGCCCAGCGGGACATGCGTAGTACCTTCCCAACCAAATCTATGGTGTTTCCAATCTCTGCAAAAGGCTCCGCAGTGTCGAGTCCGGATATTCCAATCGCAATCAACTTTTCTCCAACGTCGTTGTTCTCACCACATGCAACGGCCAAAACTTGTATCGTGCTCGCCTCTTCATGCACAACGACATGTGATCTAAGTGAATGCACATCAACGATCTGCTGGCCAATCCAGGAGACCTCTTTGCATCCGAACATCAGACCGGCCGCCGTTCTATTCTTTTGTAGCACAGAAAAACTCCCGTTAGATAGTGTGACCAGCATAGAACCAGAATGATCACCCGATCGACAGAACATAGTTTCGGAGATAGGAAAATCCATTGTGCATTGCGACACAGACATTGGAGGTGGAACCAATGCCTTATCTAGGGGTGTGATGTTCAAGAGACATCCATCTACAACAAAAGCTGGAAAGTTCCCATCCAGAATTGCTGTGGTACTGGGGTCCCATCGGACTTCGTATTCTCTCCACTCCAAGCAATTCAAAAGGATAGTAAAGTCAGATGATTTTTCTGCATCAAACTTTATGCAAACGACCTGTCGGTTTGGAAAGCACAATTCCTTCTTTAGGTACCAATGATAATTACATCGGTGCCATAGCTGAACTTTATAAGACCCACTTTCTTCCCTGACTCCCAAAGCAAGTAGATCAGAATCAACATTCCATGTCATCGACGTGACTGTCGTGGTGGCAGGCTCCCTGAGAGTGAATTCCCTATGTCGCAAACCATTGGATTCAAAGAAGACAATTTGTTGAGTCTTCTTACCCTTTCGTTGCACTGATGCAAGTGCCTGAGAGCAGCCGGCACTGGCCCAAGCCAAACCTTGGTTTTGTAGGTTCCGTACTAGTGACCCGCTTGCGTCTTCAGCCCGACCGACCGCATGTAGTTCTAGAGTTTCCCTTTTGTAGATTCGAATTTTTCGCATTTTGTCTTCATCGTCTATAGTACTGATGGCACATAAACTACCATCTGGTCGCCACGCAACGGAAACTTGACGATCTGTTTGGTTTGTCGAAGGGATAAAGGTAGGAATGGTCACTTCGGCAAGAACCTCGAATTGAGTATTCATTGAAATCAAAACTGATTTTGTTTTGGTTGGATCGTCATCGTCTTCAGAAGAAGTAACCATAAGCAAAACTTCTCCATCTGGACTCCAAGATGCAGCTTCTAAGCCATAATCAAATACTCCGATGAGATCTGCTTCGCCAGTGGAAGGAGCAACAGAAACCATGGCCCCACATGTGGACAAGCAAACCAACTCAGGGTCGCTGAACGAAGCATTGAACCATCCACCTCCAGACTTCAATTCTTCGAGGTTGCAAGTCCATAAAATATCCCCATTCTCACTAGTCCTTGAAAGCAATCCGTTCTTGGTCAGAACTACAGTCGAAGGAGAATCTGTATCCTCCGACAGCCCGTGACAAATGTCGACAATGTAGTCTCCCGAATCTGCATTAGGTAGATTCAACGCCCTTCGACGCTCTCCTAGCAACGCCAGATTTTTCATAACCTAGTAAATCGAGCTGCGATAATATCCCTTTCTTCTGCTCGTTCTGCTTGCATATGGTGCTTTTCTATTGTATCTGTCAGAAAAATGAAACGTGCAGAATTGGTTCAGCAGGAAGCATGCAAACGGGGCGATGGACAGACAAGCCACGACAAATCCTACGTGAGTGCCATTTCCACCATCCTGCTCTTTTCTCATAGTCTATAGTTCGAGCGACAACGAGTTTTCTATAATTGCTTACTTAATGCTGTTGCTTAAAATCGGGATGCAAAAGTTCCTTGGTATGGGAGAACAGCAATGTCTCCAACGGCAGCCAAAGATGGATTGGTCTTTAGAATCGCAGAAACAGCACTGTTAACATCCTTCTCGGTGATAGAATCGTACTCGGCGGCTAAGGCACCTGCATTGGAGGGGCTTCCACCTTCCATGACACTCGCTGTCAAAGTAGCGGCAAGTCCCTTGCTCCCACAGTCCATTCCAAACACTGCCTCTGCTTTCGCTAGAGTCTTGGCCTTGTTGACGATATCTGATGTCATCTTTGCTGTCAAAGCACCAGTCATGGCAGAATCAAGAGCGCCAACTCCATCCGATGGTGCACCTGCGTAAACACCAACAAGTCCCTTGGTCGCGAAGCCAGCAACACCAGCATCCTTTCCGGCAACGCTGAAGCAGTGCTTCAACACATTTCTCATGGGGATTGAAACAGTGGAACTGAAGGCAAGAGCAACATGTGCGTATCCAATGGGAGCAGCCACTCTAGCTTCACCGCCAATGTAGGCAGCACTAGATGCAGGATCCGCAGTTCCAACAGGAGATTCACTCAACAACTCATCAACAGTGCTGCAGAAAGACGCGTGATCTGAGACACCAGTTGCAGCCAAGATGGCACCGTTCAAACCATATCCTCGGGAACGGAAGGAAGCAATTTCGTATGCACCGGCATCAGAAGAGTATAATGGGCGTCCCATAGGCGATTGGCCACCGTAAGCAGCCGCGTAAATTTGCTCGGTCAGAACCTCCTGTGCACTCTTGTTGGCCTCTGCTACTAGGTAGGAGGCAAGATTCTTGGCGTCACGAACGTCCCATTTCTCAAAAGTGCAGTCAGTAGCAAGAAGTGGAACCAAGCCAACGGCATTGTCAGGTTCGACAGTGTACCCAAGAGTAGCCGAGTCTCTGCTAACAGAAGAAAAAGGAATTGCGCCCTCGTCCTCAATCGATCTGTGAATCATGATGGTGGAGAGACCAGAACCGCTGTTGAAGGCCAAGCACCTATTAATCAAAGCAGCTCCTTGTTCGCCCAATTCTTCTGATCCAGATCCAGCCTTTGGGAATGTCATCGTCACCGTTGAGGTAGAAGCCGCATCTTCTGTCACCACAACCAATCCACTGGAAAGTTTGGTGACAGAAGCAGTAGAAGCCTTCGCGGTCTCGGGTGTTGTGCTGGGAAGGCTGTTGCATAACGACGAGACAATGAGAAACATTAAAAAGGGAAGGCGTACATACGTACGGACAGAACGATGTACTGAAATTTCGTACAATCCTACGGAAAGTCGTTCTCGATCCAACAGCACGAACCCACCAATAGTGACAAATGGAAAACAAGGGGGATTTCCATGTTCTTACCCTGGAAATTCCTCTGTAGCAGCAAAGAGAGCCGAAAACTCTCTTTGGCTTGAGCTTGCCTTGCGAGTGGCAACAGACAGAGCTCTGCGGAAAGCGATATTCACCATGGCGACCGACTCGAAAGTATGAAAACAAAATCGCTGTGTGCGAATCTTGTTTGTTATTATGTACCCGTGCTGCAGACAGACATATCTTCTTTCTTCGCCTACTGTATCTGACGTGTGCGATCAGTGCATTCCCAGAAGATGCTCTCCAGATTCCAGATTCCTACCCAATGACCGTTATTGTTTGATTTGATTGCAGGTTTGAAATCTACCATCGGTTCATCGCATTTCAGTTTGCCCAGCTTCTTGAAATCTTCCTGCTCTTCAACTCTTTCTAAACTACCGACACTTCATTTATCGAACAAAAGAGAAATGGTTACATCTACGGAAAGCAAGACTGAAATCACGCTCAAAGGAAGTGTTGAGATAGTTTCAGAATTTTTCTTCACTGCAATTAATTCTATTCTATATCAGCGAGGTATGTTGACTTTCGGGAACTCTTGCATCCTTGGTATTTCCCGCTGTCTTCTCAAAGCATTTAACGTCAATAGGCATTTATCAGCCAGAGACATTTAAGCGAGAGTCCAAGTATGGTTTGACTGTCTTGACAACTACAGATGAAGGGCTCCTTCAATACATGAACAACGTCATGACGCAGGTCGAAACTTGGCTCCTGAGTGGCGATGTTCAAAGACTCGTAGTCGTAGTTAGTGGTGCTGATTCAGGCGAGACCTTGGAACGCTGGCAATTCAATGTTTCTCTAGATGAGAACATTGATGCAGAAAATGCGATTCCAAATGCAGGAATGTCGGCCCCCAAACAAAAGACTTTGAAAGAAATTCATGGAGAGATCCAAGCCATCATTCGCCAAATTACGGCAAGTGTCACTTTCCTTCCACTTTTGAGCGAACCTTGCTCCTTTGATCTCCTTGTATACACGAAGAAAGAAGCAGCAGTCCCAGCAAAGTGGGAGGACTCAGATCCTTGCTACATCATGAACAGCCAAGAAGTGAAGCTTCGAAGTTTTACGACATCGGTAAGTGTCAACTTGATGATCGTTAGCTTATTCCAATGTATATTCTGCTCTAATGTTCTGGTCTACCTCATCCGTACATCAGGTTCATCAAGTGGATTCGATGGTTGCATACCGAGAAGCAGACGAATGGGAGCTATAGAGAAACATATGGATGCAAAAACCCACTCTGTCCCACGGTTGAGTTTCCCTGGATACCATCCATGTATACTTTAAGAGAAGTGAATTCATAATCTCGGCATACACTGTTTGTCCAACTTCCCTAGGCTAAACCCTAATCCCTCGTTTAGGATAACGCTTCTGATAAACAGATTATCGAATTTTATCTTCATGGCTGCAATGAGCTACTCCTCAAAGCAGTGCACATTCAGGCAATGGTTGTTTGAGAATATAGCGACGTTTTCTTACTCTTTAGCATACACATTTTCCGGTCATACCGCAGCAACCTTCTCTTATAGCAATACATGAAAAGTGCTGACTAATAGTGAATCCATGTACTCTAGTATACCTAATACCTCTTAAACTATGTAGTGTACTTCGCAAACTGATCAAAAACAGACTGAATCCAAATTCCCTCTTCAAGCAGTCTCCTGCTCTTCAGTTAATGGTGTTTGCTTAGATTTCCAATCTTTCACTGCAGCCTTGATGGCATCCTCTGCCAACATGGAGCAGTGAAGTTTCACAGGTGGGAGTTTTAGATGAGAGGCGATATCTGCGTTCTTTATGGCAAGCACTTCTTCAACAGATTTGCCCTTCACCCATTCCGTGGCAACAGAGCTGGATGCAATCGCGGAACCACAACCAAAAGTTTTGAATTTTGATTCAGTGATATTTCCGTCAGCGTCTACTTTAATCTGAAGTTTCATCACATCCCCGCACGCTGGGGCACCGACGAGACCCTGCAGTTGGAAAAAGACAAGAAAAACAAAACGAGGCTGAGAAATGAGCTCGTTACGCTTATCGGTACACTACTTTCACTGATACATATTCTGACAACAACAAAACTGGGATGAAGGAAACAGCAACAATCTACTTACAGTTCCAACAGTAAAATCGTCCTTGTCTAATGATCCGACATTCCGAGGATTCTCGTAGTGTTCAACAATATTTTCATGGTACGATCTCACTTGTGTTGCAAGCGATCCGACAACAGGAGAGGAGCGGCTTGTAAGCACTTTCGAGATGGCTCTTGATGTAGAAGATAGCATTGTTCTGTTATTCTGTGGTTTGTCAGAGATCAACGATAAGTGCAATTTGCAGCTGTGTTGAAACACCTGGCGACGAAATTCTAGATGCTTCGATCAGCTGATCAGAGGAGGGGAAGGCCCACGAAACGGCGCCACGACTACTACTATACTCGTACAGTACGACTGAAGTAGTTCTCCAATTCTCCAAAATCCAAGACTGACCTTTTTGTAGAATCCCTGGCGCGCACCGATCTTGTTCGACACATGACGTAGCGGGTTGTTGGCACTGTAGCGCAAGCAGTTCATGGGACTCGGGACTGAATTATTCGCAGTGCCGTGTGAGGATAGAAAAAGGACTGAAGCAAGGGAGGGTGGGTGGTATTTTTTGACAATTGCAATGATAGCGAAGAAGTATGATCGACTCTCTTGCCATTGTGGACGTTGAACGAGAAAAGTGAGACACATCCAATGCATTCGCTCGAATGCTCACTCTCCACTTTCTCCTTCCTCCAGTGCACCGCTGTCCGTCCTCCTGTCCGACTCCCCTGCATCCAGCCGGTTCCCAAGCAGGCTGGACTACGCTGTGAAGGTCAACAAAAAAGCCAGTCTCCAGCCTCGATTTTTGGCCTCATACGCATCAATCGTCTTCATCATTCGTTTATTCCGCGTCTGGAATCATTGACGATGGATGGGTTTCAAAGTCCGAAACTTGTCCAGGATTTCATGTCCATGATTCTCGTGGGTGCTTTATGGGGATGCACGAATCCTCTTATGCGGAAAGGTTCAGTAGAAGCCACCGCTGATGCTACACACAAGAAAGACTCGTTCCTCATCTCTTCACTAAAGTCTTTTCTCAAAATTAAGGTTTGGATTCCTTATGCTTTGAATCAGTCTGGATCTATCGTCTTCTATGTCTTGCTCGCCAAGTCCGATCTGAGTCTTGCAGTCCCTATCTGCAATGCCTTGGCTTTGTTATTCTCCTTCATCACAAGTCTCATATTGGGAGAACCAATGCAGAAGCCATTTAGATCTTTTTTGGGGGCAACACTCGTTGTCGTCGGAGTCACAATCTGTGTCTCGACACAAGCTGAAGAATGATTGTCTTCTGCCAAGAATGAGCATACACTCTAGATTTAGGCTCGTTTCCTATAATTGACCAATGGTGCTGCCATCCATTCGCTCGCTCGCTGGTATGCGTCATGGCCATTGACACTCCAAGGAAATTGTAGCCAATGGTAAATATGCCACTTTCCAGGCTCCTTCCTACTCTGATGGGGAGAGCGAGAGAAAAGGCTACAGCAAGACAGTCTGACCTCCGTTGGCCAATGTATGCAAACAAGCGAATTTTATTATTGATTTGCAACCTCTGTGATTGATAGACTATATCTTTTGTTTTTACACTTTTCTACTACAAGAAACTAAGATCTTCCAAGCGACTGATCTTTTTTGGCGGGATGTTTCCAGTTTAGAGGCTGTTGGCGTGCAAGTCCGTACACTGGTGTCCTACTGATTTTCTCATAGACTCGGCTCGCGTGCAGTGCCAATCACGAGTTTGGAAAACAAAATTGAAAATGTTCCTCAAACCGTCATTTTGTTGTTTGCACCTCTTCAAGAAGAGCAGCCAAGAATATGAACAAAGCAATCCTTGCTAGAATCGAGAACCATGGCGATAAGAAGAAACCAGGCAGAATCAAGACTGAAGCTCCTTTGAATCCGGCTCCTCCGATGAAACATCCATTTCATTCACATCGGTCAAAGTCGGTTGCAACGGAAAATCGAGATCGCTTTCCGACGTCTTCGCGGTTTATGGCATCGCAACGCCGAAACACTAGCGATTTGTTGGATACGGACCCAGACTACAAGGAGCAACATGCACGATTTCACTCGTCACGTGGACCGCTGAAGAAACGATTGTCTCCCAAGGTTTGCCATCAAATGGAGATCAAAGAAAACATCTTTGCTAGTTCACCAAGAGTCCAACTTCATCCCTACAAGCAGCATCTCGCTGGTAAGACTCTTCAAGCGGCCAAGCCACAAAAGAATCTTGTCACTTCAAACGCCCTGGCAGCAAATCCAACCGGGAACGAAGCGTGTGCTTCGACCAACCATCAAAGACCTCACCCAAAGACTTCTTCATATTGCTATCAGCCAAAGTTCCGTCCAAGTAGAAGCGATGACTTTATTGCGAGAACACTCCCAAGTGCGTCTCTCCAGAGAAATGGGAGCTATGGTTTCTACAGGCGGTCCATCAACATGGAAGGGACGCGCGTACCTCCAATGAGACACACATCACCATTACCAAGTTTCCGAGGTGATCTGTCACCAGTTCATCCTCCTACCAGCTACATTAATCAATCAAAATCAGACGACCAATCCTCGACTGCACCGGTGGCGCCTGTATTGCTCAGAACTTGCTCTTCGAGGTGCTGTGAATTTCCCCATCATTCGATGGTTCCTCCACAGTTGAAGCTATCCATGAGCACTGGACAGCAACTTATTTCGCTCCCAATCATGCAGACTCCAGATTCGCTGTCGATGGTATTTCCCAGATTGTATTCCACTGCAAGCTCTTGCTCGACCGGAACTGCAGCAGGTATCCATCACTTTTCGCCAGAAGCGAGCTATGCGGGCCATCTGGGCGCAACCGATCATCATTCTGTCCATCCACACAAATCGTTGTGGGCAAACAATCCAAACCAAGTTTCTGGAAAAGATCCAGTCCCACAGCAAAATGCTGTGAAAGAACACGGCGATCCTGGAGTTCGTCCCGAGACTCACCAGAGAACAAAGCATGGACGAGATGATACTCTTGGTGACAGTAGGAAGAGAAAAGCTGAAGGGAAGAACGTTTTCTACAATGTACGAGTGAGTCAAAGACCTTGTAAGTGTGCTGCCTCCCGTTGCTTGAAACTATATTGTGAATGCTTCAGCAATGGTCTGTTTTGTGACAGCAGGAGGTGCATTTGCACTGACTGTAGCAACACAAGGACTTTGGCGACAACTGAAGAACGAGAGGTTGCTATCAAGCGGATATTACATCGACGCCCAGATGCATTTGAAAGCCGTGCCCCAAGAAGGACTGGAGACAAATGTGCCTGTAAGAAAAGTTGGTAAGTAAGATCATTCCAGGCTCGAGCCTTCAGTTCCGTGTGCTGGTCTCATAGGTTTTCGAAACAGCTGCCTGAAGAAGTACTGCGAATGTGTTGCCAATAAGAAGCACTGCACAGAAAAATGTAAATGTTCTCAGTGCCAAAACCGTGGCGATTGAGAACCAAATCTTCACAACTGCCGAGATGATGAGGAAGTGGATCTTTTTCATTTCCTTTGTCTCTGAGATATCTTTTACTTTACTGCCGATATGGGACTAAGCTGGAGATGTACACAAAGGTTGTTTGTAGGCACAAAGAATATCAGAGCATTTACAACAGTACCTAGAACTAGGAATAGGCTTTATCTTCCGAACTTGTCAACAGTTTCTTGAGCCAGTCTGATGTCGGCTTGTGCCTTTTTCCTTTTGTAGAACTGGCAAGCACAACCGTCACCAGTGCACATGATATCAGAATGTACGCTGCCATGGACTTTTTGCGCCTTTGCCCATAGATCGGCGTACCTCAACTCTACATCGCGTAGCGAGGACAGTTTCTCAAGATAGATTTCGGCCTCTTTTGGTAGGCAATGTTTGCATAAGTATCCCCTCTTCGAATCGATGCTTGCCTTGCACCCCAAACACGTTGCATTCCTGACTGCAAACATCATCAAGCTTCCCTTCCGAGCTGATGGGGTGGGAATGAAAATCTTCCGTGTGTGTTCACCTTCAAGCAGCGATTTCTGAACGTCGTCAATGATGGGCTCGAAGATACGTTCAAGTGGCTTCGATAGTTGGTTGGACAAATACCACTTGGAGTCAATCGCTAAATTGTTTTCAAGAACATAGATAGGATCTTCGCCCTTCTCAAAGGTTTTGGCTCCCTTAGCGCCGGTAACAATGACATAGGGGACGCGATCACCCATCTGGGGAGCAGAACCTGCATCGCGCTTCCTCATTCTGGCAGCTAGCTCCACGTGTGCTTGCTTGTTCTTGTAGTCTTCTTTCTTGCCACCTAGTCCGAGTGCATATTCGGCCCCTTTGTTCAAACTCTTGGTAATAACCAGCTGTGAAATATCCATTTTATTTTGAAGCAAATCAGAGATTTGGCTTTTGACATAGTTGATGGCGCCATCGACATCCTGGTTGATAAGGATCTTGTTTAAGGAAGTTTGGATCACGTCACGAACCAAGGCACAATTGTCCCGACGAACTGTTTCTAGACCCTTTGTGTCCATCTTGTCGTATTTGTCCTTCTCCGTCCACATCAGGCCAGCATAGCGCTTCTTGTTCCTGCAAGCAACGAAATATGGTGAGCATGCTTGCAATCAATTTCTTTCGTAGGACTCACACTAGCTCAAAACACAAACTTACATCAGCAGATATGGAAAGTACACCTTCTCGAACTCAAGAAGAATCGGGTCCGGAAATATTTCCGAGCACTTGTCGGCAGCTTCCAGAGCCAGTGGAAACGTCTCTTCCACAGTTTTCGTCCCAAACTTGACCATGACAGAATCGGTGTCTCCGTAAATTACTTGGGCGTCGTTCTTGTAACCATTGGCTATTGTGTACTTCTCCTCCACAAACTCTTTAGTCCTCTCTAGAAGATAGCGGCCGTACGAGGTAACAGAAGAGGCAATTGGGACACATGGCAACTGTCCAACAGTCGCACCTGTAAATCCATACACTGAGTTGGCGGATATTTTTAAAGCAAGCTACGGCAATGATAGAACGGTCAGGCACTGAGAAAGAGAAAGGAACCACTGAACGACAACTCGACCATACCTGCCGACCATTTTGAACTGCTCTCTCAAACTCAGTCGGAGCGCTTTTCATGTCCTTTTTCGCACGCTTTCTGGCAGCCAGCAGTTCCGACAAGATTGTTGGTAGAATCCCCTTTTTGGTTTCTTTGGTTACGAATACATGTCCGTTTTCACTTTTCTTGTAGCAGCTAGGATCCAACTTTGGGACATCCTGTGGGCTAGCCAAGGTTGAGTAGCAAAGGTTGTACGCTTGCATGATAGATGGGTACAGAGAAGCAAAGTCAAGAGTGGCAATGGGCACTTGGTAGTAGCTCTTGATTGGATCAAGAACAGTCGCACCCTCATACGTCACCTCGTCAGGATTGAATCCTGCCTTCTTCAGCGTAGGAACAAGAAGCTTTTCATTTCGGCATTTTCGAAGAATCATGGAAAACACTTTGATTTGCTGACCGCGAGAGATTAGGAAGGACATGGGTACACCCGTCACACGAGCCATTTCAACGTAGTTGACAACTACACTGAGTTTGTCCATGAGTCTTTGTGGGAGAATCGCATCTTTCAAACAGTAAACGGCAAGGCGATGACGGTCCTCGTCACTCCCATTTTGTAGGTCCGAAATGATACTGTGGTGGACATCCTCCTTTTGCTGGCCAAGATACTCTGCACATACACTATTCAATGTGTACGAACTCAATTTGTGATTGCGCTGCATATAGGGAAGCATATCAAATATGACTCGGCCTTCAATGGTGGTCTCGATATTATTTCTCTTTCCATGGGCTGCGGATTGAAACGTTGTGTCTCTCATTTTTGCTTTGGAGTTTCTGATTCTTCCCCATTGAGAGAAACCCTTGACGTACGCACAATTTTTCCCGAGGGTTTCGGCACGATCTAGCAAGTACGGAATATCGAAATTCTGAACGTTATAGCCTGTGATAACATCAGGGTCACAAGCTTCCAAGAAAACTCGCCATTTCATCAGCATGTCAGTTTCCTTGTCGCTTGAGATTACTTGTGCCCCTACAATAGGAAGGCATCCCTTCAGTGTAAAGACGTTCTGAACAATTGGCTTTTTCTCACCATACACGGACAAAGCGTTGGCAATTTGAATGACGGGATCCTTCTCGGCTTCAGGAAAGTGGCCTTTTCTGCCTTGACACTCAATATCGAACGAAAGAACACGAATCGGTGCCATTTTGCTCCATTCTCCTTCCGGCTTCCGAGAAATGATGTCATTGAAAGTAATGTCAACTTCCACCTAGAGATGAATGAAGCAAACAAAGCTGAGCGAGCGAAAACAGTCCTTCGTGGGGACAGAAGATAGTGGTGTAGGTGCCTACCTGTGAATTCGTTTTCTTGCTTGATTCTGCCCGAACTTGATAAGTTTTCTTCGGAAGCGTCAACCAGCCAGCTCCTGATATATCGTTGTCGATCATGTAACGGAGAACAAAAGGAACGTTGCATTCAAAGGCATGGTATTGGTTGCTGCCATCGGTATCGACTCCAGCAAGTTCAATTCCCTCCTCCATGACTCTCTTGAGTGTCGGGATCAACGTTGGCATTGCTACGGTCACCTTCAAAAACTTGGTATGCGGAGTGTCATATCCCATGATAGACTTGTGAGTGGTAACATAAGATACCGCCCGACAGTATTCCGCAAGTGCGGCTCCTCTGGAGGCTCCTTCCAAGCGCTTGTTGATCAGTAATCGAATTTTAGTAAGATTCTCTTGAGTGTTTTGAAAAGTGGAGTTCTCGGGAAGGGCAAAGTATCCATATGGGGTAAATCCATGGATGAAGACAGCAACAGAGTTCCCTTCTTCACTCACACCATAGGCTCGGATGACAGGAACTTGGCCGTTCGTGGCTCCGACCACCCGAGGTTTCGATTCGTTGGGGTTCCGATCCAGTGCTTTTCCGCCAATCATGTCCAAGTCAAACCACTGCAAGTTCAGGTCCTTCGAATTGTCAGTGACTTGGTTTGTAGGACGCAGCCAGCGTTGTCGCATCTCTTCTGTGATGTCAGAAAAGACAGCCTGCTTAGCGACAGGTTCTTCTACCTCGTCCGGCGGCTCCATCATATCGGGAAGATCTTCATCGTCCAAATAGTATTCATCATCTTCCATTGGTGGTCCGTTGCCTCCACGAAGACGCTTGGAAGGAAGTAGCTCTTCCTCTTCTGGAACGAAATTCAATGAGCGCTTCATTGACGCCATACTATCACGTGGAATGATGAAGGCTATCTGCAACAGAAGAAGAAAACTGTGTTGCTATCGCAAACACTTGTTTTTGGGGTTTGGGTTGCAGGAGGTTTGAGCAATGCCGCATACATGTATGAATCTCGTACATTCGAATATCTACGTACGAGCAATACTGTATTTGAAGTACGTAGCCACCTTACTCTCCCAGCGTTGATATTTGTTTGCGCCAAAAATGTTGCAGTCGAAGATCTTTTTTAGTCCTTTGGAAAGCCATGCCTGCGTCCTTACCACATGGAAGTTTTCGATTCGCGCCGGCAGGGATCTCGCCCACTCGCCAATTCACCAACGAGTCACATTCATCCAAATGTCAACACCTCTCGTCCTGGCCAAGATCACCAGAAGGTACGATAGCCCCCATCTTTCCATTCAACAAAAATAGACTTCGAATATAGACCAGTAGAGGATGTTCTGTAGAGCTGCTGTTCTAGGCATTGGTTCACTTCTGTTATGGCAGAATGGTTCTGCATCATCAACATCGATGATGGCGAGGACAAAACAACAGAGAGTTCGGCGATTGGGAGGCCGTGTGGAAGACATCGACACCACCAATGCTATTTGCACCTCGGCTTTACCGGAGGAAGTTGGTGCCCCTTCCGGCGTGACCCAGATAGTCTTCTACTACGCCGTCGAGAGCAAGGATCCCATCAGTCCTGAGATAGTCCAGGAAATAGATCAAATGCTCTATTTCGCCATCGGTGATGCTGTCCTGTGGTGTACCCAGCAAAAGAAAGGTGCCCGAAGAATGTCGTCGAATAAAGAAGAATATAGGAGAGGTAGGTGGTGGTGATATCATTGCTGTTGCTGTGTTGCAACTGCTCCATCACGTTGCACCATTTCTCAACCTCCTTTCATTGTATTATTATATTGCTGCCAGTGAGCAAGTTCACAGAAGAACATCGCCAGCTTTCTAGCACGGAAGCACGCCGCCGTCTTGGTCTCATTTCATTCAATAGTGCTCCCAGTGATGCCATTCTGAAATCCGAGTCCTGTGCACACTCCGCAAAAAGCGAAGAGTGCATCATTGTCAAAGGAAGGATGGCGATAATGGCCCATCAAACGGATACTCTCGATATTATCATAGCATCAGTATTTGATGCCATCCAAAATGCAATGGACTATGATGTTCTCATTAGTGATGATTCATGTACTGGAGACGAGATGTGCAGCGTGGAGAAAGTAAGATGGCTTGGAACGACCCTTGATGAAGCTCTTTCCGGAGTTATCGGGACGGGAGGAAACAACGGCAACGGCACCGATGATGATACAGATGGCGATACGGGTGATGGTGATGATTCAACCAACGGTTTGAACGAAGAGGACGACAATGATGACGGTATCCCTGGAATAGCATTCGCTGTCATACCATTGGCTTTCCTAGCGGCCCTGGCCTATACACTGGCCAAGAGGAAGAGGCGAATTTTGACTGCAGAGCAGCTGGAGCCCGATCTGGACTACGTTCGTGTTGGAACTGGTGATCCACCACGTCACTTCCACGAAGGAATGTATCACTACACTCGATCAGGAGCTACCTATCTCTCCACAAACTGTCCAACTTGCGAAGAGACAAGGCGGATAGGATTCTGCTTCGACGCTGACCAGCCTACCATTGCTGAGGGCCGCCTATACGATCGTCGTTTCAATGCTTCGGAGGACAAGTCGGAAGTCAGCAATGACTTATCCACACTCCGAAAGCTGAATCTTATCCATCCGGATGAGAATAATCTGGCCAACAAGCACTCGAGTATTGATGTGCACCAATGCAAAAGTTCCACATGCCGTATCTGCAACTACAAACCGAATGATGTTGCCTTCGTTTCATCGCCAAGAGCATCACTAAGCCCTATCAGCAGTGCCGTATAGGCACAGCTAGCTACCAATGAGGTTTTTGATTGCCAATTTCCGTTCCTAGAGAAGAAGGGAGCACGCTAGCACAGGGCTAGAGCGATCAGGCCTGGACCGTTATGAGAACCTTGTCGTGACCAACATGTTGAGGAACCAAGGAAGGATATCTGTAGAATAGAAGCAACATCTATATCCCTTAGCATTATATGGCGAGAAATGGCATTAGTACGTTATCACAAGTATGTTGTATGTTGATTTGAATTGTTGGAAGACGATTTAAAACGAATGCTAGGGAGCCAATCGACAAGAAAGAATCGAAAGCATCCATCATGGTACGATATACTCCCTCGATTCAATCGTATCACCTACAGCTTGGATAGAGTGCATCAAAACCGGTGCTTCTGAACTCCGCTGTAGTCACTTTGGTGGCCGGAATTGGAGTAGTAGTCGGTCGACCTGTCCGTGCATCTGGCTCTTCTCCGACTGGGGTATGCCATAGATGTCGTTCTCGGATTCCTTTGATCTTCGACGTTGGATTTCTTCGACTGGTTGCAATTCCTGTCACGCAGAACATGAAGAAGATCAATCTTGTTTCACAAAAAGAGCGTTCGGAAAATGGAAGGACGAAAAAGGCAACATCATTTTTATCCAATCTACGGATAGTTTGTGTACGATTGGTAGTCAAAACTTAAAGATAGACCTCGTAAGGCGATGATCCGGTTCAAAATTATCATGTACCATGACACGTATAGAAACTGTCGTGTGGCAACAAAAGTCTCCCTCTAGAATACTCTGACGGCAAACGGTTGTCGATAAAAGCTCTCCAACGACGTAATTCTACGTGTTTCAATACGTACACAATCAGTACTCCGAGCGAACCAACATTTTCAGAATCCCCCCAAGTGGTAGGAATTGAACAGAGCAACACGTAACAATTGTTGCCATTAATAGAAGTACTGAACCGTGCGTATCAGCATCGATCAAAAACACAAAACATAAACAAAATTCGGGCTTGAGTTTCACACACAAAAACTTTCATCAACACAACGATAACACAATTGTATCCATCACCGTCCGATACAACAAACACCAACACCAAACACCATGGCACGAACAAAGCAAACCGCCCGGAAGTCTACAGGAGGAAAGGCTCCTCGCAAACAGGTAAGACAATGAATGTTGCTGCCGCTGGCATGCAACATGCTTTCGAAGACTGGCATTGACCGAGTTACAATGAAACGTGCTTGGATTCATTTGTTCATCATTCTCTCATGTCCTTGTTTGCCTTCTCTCTTTTTCCTGTGATTTCCGACTGAGTAGCTCGCAACTAAGGTAAGCATACAATATAGCTCAAGGCCATTGTCGACACTTCGAATTTGATGTTGCGGGTTCGTGGGGCAGCCCTTGCTGTACAAGGAGTACTGCTGTCGAATCGCACGACTCGACTGTTAACGGTTTTTTTAACATGGAGGATTCGTATGCTTTGCATGCCTTTCTTCTTACGAATGCTTCTTCCTTTGTGTTTTCAATAGGCTGCCCGGAAGTCAGCGCCCACTGCTGGAGGTGTCAAGAAGCCCCACAGATACCGCCCTGGTACCGTCGCTCTTCGTGAGATTCGCAAGTACCAGAAGTCTACGGATCTGTTGATCCGCAAGGCACCCTTCCAACGTCTTGTTCGTGAGGTCGCCCAAGATTTCAAGTCTGATCTCCGATTTCAGTCCACAGCTGTTCTAGCCCTTCAAGAGGCTGCCGAGGCTTACCTTGTAGGACTTTTCGAAGACACCAACTTGTGTGCAATCCACGCCAAGCGTGTGACAATCATGCCCAAGGATATCCAATTGGCCCGCCGCATTCGTGGTGAACGTGCCTAAATGGAAACTAATGTTGTGGCGGAAAAGCGCAGTTCGAGTCATGTAATAACCTTTCCTCATCCATGTCACTTGAATCAACCAGATTGGCATTTTTGAAACTCAGAAGGTAGAATCTATATTCTTGTAAACTCAAAGTATTACCCAGATGTTTGTATATTGAAACATTCTTGGTAGCCTAGTAGTAAATAATAGATACGGACAGTCTTATGGTCTCTTCACCTCAGGCTCATCTACGAACATGACTTCCTCTTCATCATCATCGTCGTCATCAGCTGCCGACGGAACAACGCAATTGGCTGCCTCGTCATCTTCCTCGTCATCGTCTTCCCCCATGGCTGGGAGTTCCATAACGAACGCATACTCTTTGGCGGTCGGTGACGGTCTCCAGAGTATCGCAACGCCCAAGAGAACAAAAATGTAATTCAATTCAGCGGAGGCATCTAGTACCCAGTTTTGCTCATTCTCGACGATTCCTTCATCCATACTGTTCACGATACCAAAGACTGACCAAACCACAGCAAACAAAATTGAAAAGAGGAAAATGCATCGAAGTCGAAGGTACCGTTGAAGCTTTGACGACTGTCTTGTGCTTTCCAAGTAATCCATTGTTGCATTCAAGGAGTCAATGATCCAAATATAGAAAATGATATCAATAACTGCAACCGCGATCCTCAGTATCGTGACGACATCGAACAGTTCATCCTCCTCCTCCTTGTTAATTCTCTGGACTTCCGTATACGCCACGACCTCAAAAATGTCGCACACCAGTGATGTAGCAATATAGAGTCCTCCGAGGAAATTGATTCGGTACAACACCGAACCCAGGCTGTCTCGGATGACTCCCCATCCAAGGGCAACCATAACAATCAAACAACGCGAGACACCTCGTTTTACGACTCCGGCCACCACCCCTGCAATGAAGAGAAAACGAATTCCTTGAGTATTGCCATTACTGACGTTTCGCACTCCGAATGCAGTGCTTACCGATATAGAATGCAAGATAGAATCGTGATCCATCCTCGTTCCAAACAAAGTAATCGCCCGTTCGGAAAAATAGTTCGAGACAGCCCAACGCGATCGTTCCAAATATCCAGGTCTGAATCGGAATACTAGCATCTTCGTACATCTTCATTGTGATTCCGTACCATAGAAGGATGCAAAAGTACAACAAGAACAAAAAGGCATCGAAATACATCAACCCGAACAAATTGCCTGGTAGATATCCATGCCTAGATTTCCAAGTAGTCTTCCCTTCCACACGAACGCTTCGTCCACCATCGTAGCAGTTTGCAAAGATAACAACATATTTTCCATTTCCAGCCTTTTCTTCGAGGCGGCCAGAGCTCAAGTGACTATCGAAAAATCCGTTTGCAGGAATAGAAACTACACGATGTTTTCCACTGAATTCACTGAATTTATCCGTGTCCATAATCAGTCGGCCGAATTGTGTGCCAACACAAATGCCACTTGCCATCGCCTCTTGTGAACAGCAGTAGTATGGAATTCCTTCCTCCGATCGCTTCCCAATGCCCATCTCCGTCCAATCACATCCTTTTTGGACGTTGGCACACTTGGATGGCTGTATTGAGAGATGAAATGTTGAAATGAGAGAGCTGCATCACAATTGATATGCCATTTATTGTCCACGATACTCACCAACCGAATGGTAGCAATGTCAAGGTCGGAGCCGTCTTTCATATAGGTTTCTTCCAATCGGCGCACGCCGTCGTCGTTTAAGTCGTCCCCTTCGACAACCTCATCCTCCTCGTCAGCCTCGTCGTCTTTGTCATCCCCCTCACCTGCAAAGGCATTGTTGTCGGAAGACCGATCTGTTTCCTCAGTCGACCAAAATCGAAGATCGGACAAATCGATATATCCTGGAGTTAGAAGAAATCCCTCTACGTAATGAATGTAATCGGACTGTTAAAGGATGTCAAGCAGAAGTAAGTTGAGACAAACAGATCCAACAAGAATCATATTAGAAACAGGAGCGAAGCAAAGAAAGACTCACTGCGGGATCCAAAAGTAGATTGAAGGGTCGAATTTCACATCGTACATCTTGAAGCAATGCCAAGAGGAGAGCGATTATCGGCCAGCAGCTCCGTAACATGGTGAAATAGTTTGGATAGTATATGTTTCATACAAGCATTTCAGCTCCAAGAAGCCTTCTGACTTCTGACTTCTCCCAACGGGTCGGGTGTGAGGAGTCATTTGTCACTTTGTCATTGTCAGAGCGTCTGTCAGTCTGTCATGTGATGATCAAGTCTCGGAGCTAGTCTGTAGGTCTGTCAAACAAGGGCACTGGGTTTCACTTCGAGATTGAATAGCAAAAAAAGAGGAAAACGGAAACAACAAGAAGTGGATTCGATCCACAAACCTTGGCGGTGTTCATGACAAACGAGAAAATATCAATATCATTGCTTCCATCACATAACAGGCTATCTTTTCTGCTTCCATCGGCCCACTCTGAAATCAGTGTCTTGACGTGAGAACCAGAAAGATACAAAAGCTGGTAAAGAATCGGGTTGAGTCGGGAAGCTTGCTTTGGTTGTTGCTGGCTGCTCCTCCCCTTCGTTGCCTCCACACAATGTCAGAAAAGAACGGCAAGTCAAAAAGGGCCAGGATGCGGCAAACGATGGCTTCCTTGCACCGAGAGATGGAAATTGCTCCCAAGAAGCGAGTCACTCGAGGGGAGTCACTGCAACGAACCAAGAAGCGCAAAAAACTGGAAAAGGACGAGCAACACGAGTTTGAACTGCGGATAGATGAGAACCAGCAAACCCGTTTGCGTGGATCACAGGCTGCCTACCAGGACGAAGTCGTTCGGGGAAGTTTGATATTTCCGAATCCAAACCAAGTTCAGCCTCAAGAAGCAAGTCAACTTTCACCCCAGCAGCAAGATGGAGAAGATCAGTTGGAGAACTTTGAGCCCTCTGATTCTGAAGTTGACGTGGACGAGTTTGACGAAGACGATGGAGAAGACGATGACGATGAGGCAGGTGTCGATGTTGAAGAAGGAGAGGAGGAGGACGAAGACATCGAATCAGCTTTAGAGCCAAACGCTTCTACAGAAATAGAGGGTCGTTTTCAAAAAAAGAAAAGGACGCGTCGACGACGATATCGACTGAAGAACTTTCAATCAGTGCGAATGGCGCAACGCCACGGCGACGCTCTCAAGTTTCACGCAAGTGGTCAACCCAAGCTTGCAATTGAGGCCCTACAAAATGTTGCTCGGGATGCTCCATCTGCGCCCCAGGTGTACTCTTCGTTGGGTATGGTGTACGAGGATATGCTCAAGGAGAGTTTCAAGCGATCAATGCTACCAGGAGAACAGCGATCCCCAGACGCTGCCGAGACGGATGAGAACCTTTCGGACGCCTCGATTCTAAACGAGCAGCTTGATTTTGCGAAAAAGGCATATGGATCCTATCATGTGGCTGCTATCTTATGCAAGCAGGACTTTTCTTTGTGGGTCAAGGCAGCCGATTGTGCGATCGATGCAGCAGAGATACACGGTCGGGCGATGACGATGCTCGATATACCAATGGAACAACGGTTGTATCACAAATCCGAAAAGAAGCGATGGTACTCGGAAGCTCTAGGTGATTTAAAAGTAGCAGACAACCTGAAACCACCAGGGATTGAAGTCCCTGCAAAACTAGCGTCGGCGCACATGGAACTTGGAAAACTATCAGAGGTACGTAGACAAAGAAGTTGAACAATCCTTCTTTCATATTATCGGATATCGTCCTAATGGTATGCTTTGTTTGCAGGCTTTGACAATTTTGACAGATTTGAAGAATCGACAAACCACTGACGGATTCACCAATGAATTTCAATCAAGCTACAAAGCCTGGCTGCTGTATGCGGATCTTATGTTACGTATTGGCCACGAATGCATGCAGTGGAATAGGGGGGTTCAAAATAATGATAACTACATGTTTCGCAGATGGCTGCGAAAACTATCACGGACGTTTGATTGGCAAGAGCGTCGCCTACAGTCTCTTGCTTTAGCCTTCGAAGCTGCAGCTGGAACGAGGAGCACAGAGAAGTTCAAGAGTTGGATGTTGCAGAGGGCAATGACAACCCATACTGGTGACCGGGATTCGCGCTCAGAAAGTGAGAGATGGCATATTGGTTTGGACAACTCAGAGAAGGAACCATCGCAAGAAGACATACGAGGAATTCCAGATGAAAGTGGTGCCAGTCTACCATCAAGCAATAAACAGAAAGCAGCGTCGAGAGAAGCGGCTTTAGCGCTCTTCGAACAAGAAAGATCGCTGTTGCTTGAAAAAAACAGTGCCGAGCTCGAGGCTTTTGACAAGACAACTGTCGAGATGAAGCTGGCCGAAGGAACTGCAGCAGCGAAAAACGATAGAGAATTATCCCGAAACTCTATGTTGCGATCCCACGAGGAAGCAATAACTGCTCTTGACAATGAATGCCGACAAGATGGCGGTGATATTAAGAAGATTGATGACATTGGAAAGATCGATACGGGGTTTGGGGGAGACCTCCCAATCTCCGCCTCATGTAGACAGGTAGTTGTGATAGCATCCGAGCTGACAAAGCATCTTCATGGTCTTGAGCTGTATGACGGAGCTAGGCTAGTTGGCGAATCAGTTTCGGCGTGCTTCAAACAAAGAGCGTCTCGCTATGATAAACGAGCTCTGTCAAGACAGAGACATGACGAGTATCAAGAGAAACTTGCAAAGTCACCTTTTCTCTTGCTATCATATGAGGATGTAAGCCACATACAGTCGATATGAGCATTCGCTGAATCGAATCTATCTAACCACGTTCTGCATAGATGTATGGGAAGGACAGCGATGACGACGACGAAACATCACCGTATCTTTCTGATGATGATGAACTTGACAACAACAACAATTTTAGTCTGCTTGATTCCCTTCGGAATGGGGCTTTGCCCCCAGAGTTGCGGTGAGTCCGATGCTTCACTTGAACCCCAGCTGTTCCATGTAACCATCATTTCTCAAATGACGCTGCAGTGTGCTTTTTGGCCTCGCTCTGATCGGGGAAGGTGGACGCAACTATGTTGCGGCGAAGTGTATAGAAAAAATTGATGACTTGCAACAGGAATCTCTGACATGGCTTCGAGATGGAGAGCTTGAAACGACTTTAGCTGGAGATCCGCTGTGGAGCCTTTTCCACAGAGCAATGACTGAACCGCTTGGAAGAACCGCTGCGTACAGCTTCCTGGCGGACGTCCTCCGGAAAACAAACAAAGAAGCACAATGGTCCAATTTCTTCGCACCGTGGTTCCGTCGACACTTGAAGACGCTGAAAGCAAAGGGGCTGTTGGACGAGGTTTTGGCCCTGAAGGGTAAAATTAGTCCATTTGTAAACTTCCGCAAGAACCAAGTGCTGAAAATAATTATGGCCGCAAACAAGTTTGATGTCGATCTCATTGCTACTCCTGAGACTAGTACGGTGGCTCCGATCCTCCCGAATCTTGCTGCAACAAGTCAAAGTGATAGTTTGGAGCTGGCGCTTTCAGCGATGAAGTCTATTGGAGATGTTCTGCATTTAATGTGGAAAGTCGAAGATGGAAATTTATCTTCCATGTGCACTGAGGCGAGTACGACATTCCGCACTCTACTAACAAGCACTGTTATTATCACTCATTATTGTTCTCCTATTCAGGCTATTGCTGTTTGCAGCAAATGTACGAACTGGTTGTCAAAACTGTCCCACAGCCACCTATCTTACTCGAAACTTCATGATGTTTTAGAAATGTCAAGGATCATCTTGTCGCCGCTGTGCAGCCATCCAATCCGTGATTTGAAAGACACCAGCAATTTGGAAGCATTGATGGAGAAAGAATGGGGTGTTTTCCCAGTTGACTCTTCCTGGCAATCGAGCGAGTGCAGAGCGCTATCTCTTGCTGTTTACAACCTGGCGGTGGGCTGCAACGTGTCCTTGTTTTCGGGATGGGAGAAGGAAGAATTCACGTTGAAATTGCTACGACGGCGCCATGGGAATAAGCACTTTGGTGTTCATATTCATGATCGTCGAATAACAGGTTTCTTATCAGATGCCCAGGAGTCACAGATTTCGCGCCAGTGGAATGAGTTGAAAACTCTTTTCCCAGAGTTCCCTGAATTGAACTTTGACGCCCGAATCGCCGAAGTAAAACAAAGAGAATGGTATCAAAAGGAGATAGAAGATCGCAAGCAAACGGTTGGCAGTAGCAAAATTGCAAGGTTTGCCGAGGACGAGGGCGTCAGTTTGTTTTTGTCCTTTTCTTCCTTTTGCCTTCAACTTCTCCAGACGGAGAACAATGCAAAGACACGCAATCGGCTTTTGCAATTGTGCTTAAGCGTGTTGCTTCCCATTGTAAGTATTCCCGCTTATTGTCCTTGCCTGCGAAACTTGAAATTGTCCGTTCTAATCATTGTGCATCTGGTGGTATGGTGAATTCCGTAGTCCCAGTTCTGCGTAGATGATATGCTCTGGCAATCTGATATTGGCGAAGGTGCTGCTTCAGTGGAAGGATTCGACGAATGGCGGCTCTTCACTGATCTCGCACCAGACGTTGGTGGGCCAAACACCTCAAAGAGCAGAAGCTTGTACCACAAGCGTAGAAAAGAGGAAAAGGCAATTGAGAAGAAAGTTGAAGAGTGGATCAAAGGTTCAGACAAGCCCGTCATTCGCACTTACGTCAAACTGCCATTGAGTGTACTTTTGGAGGTTTGGAATGCAAGTACAAGCAAGGATACCCCAACCTCTGACGCTCTAGATTATTCGCGACAAGCAATGGAAGCAGTTCACGCCGCTACTGTACAACTTCGCTCCTGCTATTCTGAAATGGCTACAGAAAAGGCCAGCGTCAACCTCGCGGTTGCACTTTTAGAGCTGGCATCTCATCCAACGTGCTTTGATCCCTTTTCTTGTCTCCAACATGCAGCCATGTTTGCGAGTCAAGGTTCCAAGTCTGGCAGTAGTGACGAGGCCTTCCGTCACCCCCTTCCCGATGCCAAGGAATGTGCTCCCATGGAAGCATTAACGATCCTGGGACGTGCTGATTGCTTGCAGTCGTTGTACTTTCCGAACGAGGCAGCTTTCTTGTGCAGTTATGTGGCACGGGTTTGTCGAATGCACCGAGATCGAAATCAGCCAGAGTATGAGTGGACGGATCAGTGGCGAATCTTGGCCATAATGGCGTTCAATGTGAGTGTTCTCATCCGAACTACCGTGAGCACGGTACTGGATCAAGAAATGCAGAAGTCCTTTCTCTCCATCTGGGAACGCGACGTGGTGGAGGAGCTGGAAAAGGCACGACGGGATGGATGGACTTGGAAACGCAAATATGTGCAGAAAAGCCAAGAAGGTGGCACAAATACTGAGCCATTGGTGGGCGAGGAAGAAGAAAACGGCGAAAGCGACAGAAACGATGAAATGGAAGAAGAGGAGGATGAGAATGGTGAGGACGGCAGTGATGGCGAAAGTGGGGAGGACACAAAGGATCCAGGTGTTGCTTTCGTTCCTGGAGCAAGCTTCGGAGACGGTACGATGGCCAGTAATTTTGTTGAAGACAAAGTGTTGGAACTTGGCAACCTGATGGTTTCAGAGCCCGGTAGCCATCAGACGCAAGGTGGCGATAGTGGCGATGACAGCACAACAAACATTGTAATGGTATCCGTGTAGACTAAATGATTTCTATTAAAAGACTCGCTTGTTTGCTGTTACGTTTATGGAATTTAGGGCGATACGGAAGTTGTTTTGGGCGTGTCAGCCGTGTAGTAGCACGACCGACCGTCCGAGCTGACCCACATGGTGCTCTTGGTTACGGGATTGTGATATGGTTTGAAGCCATCACTGGCATGCGATTCGATTGTCTCGTCCATCAAAGTTGAATGGTCCTCAAGCTGTTCCAGAGATGCCACAGGTGGATCTTCAATTGCTACAGCATCGACTACTTGTGGTGCTGGAGCACCTCCAGCAGTGCTACCCTCAAAGAATCCTTCACTCTTCAACTGAGCGACCCACTTTTCCACTCGCTCTTCCGAGAGTTCTTCTTGATTTACCATATCGCATAACAGGCCACAGAATAAGTCTCCACGAATCGATTTGCTATCTTCGTGTTCGTACCCTTCTTGACTTGTGTAGCCCATCATCTTGCAACCCAATGCCTCAAATACATCATGTAGTTCACCAGTGGCGTCCGCATAGTTTTCCGAATAGGAAATTTGATCTCCCAGTCCAAAGACAGCTACTTTCTTGCCTTGAAGATTCATCTCTTGCATATCTCCATAGTAAAGTTCATCCCAACCGGTCCCTGACCGTTCGGAATCCGCTCCAGTGTTCCAGGTTGGCGTTCCCACAATCAGCGAATCGTACTTTTCAAAAAAGTCCTTTACGGATCCTTCCAGGGTCTCGACATCGAAGGGTCCATCGACTTGCCCCTCCAGATTTTCCGCAATGAGGTCGGCGACGGTTTCGGTGGATCCTGTCGAGGTGCCAAAGACAATCGCCGTGCTGGCCATCTCAAGCGATGAAACGGCTTTGGTGTTGCGGCCAGAGATTGGCATGAAGGCCACAGACGGCGCAATTTGAAGAAGAACTGCTGCTAGCTGGATTATTTTCATGTTGGCTGGATCAATGGCTCTCTTTTATTGTGAATGAGTGAGATAAGATATGCAATAAAGGAGAAGGTTTTGTCGAACATTGGCTCTTGGATTCATCTTCTCAAGAACCAGTTGTTCTTTTCTGTTCCATGCACGGGTAGATCGCGCAAAATCAAGTTGACTGCTTTGACACATTTGATTACTTTGATCTCGTTGACTGAACCGATTAACGCAGCCGTTGAAGCAAAAAATGAATTGAGCAAAGTTCTCTTCGGTAAACGACATAGAGGACTTACTACTAGCCAGCAGTTGGACCGGGATCATTACAAGACGACGTGCTGTGAGGACCTATTCGCGTCTATTTCACTCTGAAACATGGTTTGATCTGATTTCTAGTAGCAGTAGAAAGAATTCTTCATCATGGTGAAAATGTCTGTGGCACAAAGACGAACTCAATCGAGATTCTTCCTCTTCGTGGTTTGGCTGGTCTCCATGTTTGCCATACTCGGATCTCTGTTGAAAGTGTGGGATATTCCAGGATTGACGGACAGCTCTCTGAAGTTGGAGATTCGCAATCAGCCTGCACCACTTGCATGTGGCGAAGACTTGGCATTTGCCAGCCTTCCGAATGATCCGCGATTCTGTGAATGGAACTCCACACTCCAAGCCTGCCGCGAAATGCTCCTGAACGTCGTCCACAAAGCACCGTCTTGGGTATTTCTTGGGGATACTAGTATGGCCAAGGTAGCCGACTTCATTTCGCAAAAGTGGCCCTTGGATCCATACAATGCCACATCGTTTCGAAACTCTTGTCGGAATCTGGACTACTATGGCTTGCTACCTCCAAAGCAAGGATGGACAGCACCGAATAGTTCTCTAGGAGAAGGTCCTATCAATCGTGGCATCGCATCACCTTATTGTACAGACTGTGAAACATGCTGGAATGTCCTACTGGAAGTTCCGTCGAAAAGTTTGGAGGAAGAGGAATCCTATGTAGAGTACCTTGTTGTGGAGTATAGTCGAGATGTTTCGCTACCCACAGACATATCGACAACGACCCAAGAAACAGCTGCTTACTATCTGGGACGGAAATCTCCAGCTGTGTGTATTGTCAACATAGGGTTACATGATGCTGCCATCGCTCCTCCTGTATCCGATGACTTGTTCTTGAGGAATGCCGACCTCTTTCTGGGTCTTTTGCAACAATCCTGCAAACACGTCATATGGATTGGATTGTCAGCGGTTGTGGAAAGTCCACTGATTCCGCAGAAAAACTGTAGGCTTAAGCGGTGGAATACCAAAATGTTGGAGTTAATCCACAAGCGAAATTATGACAATGTTTCCGTGATTGATGTTTGGAAGAAAACTATGAACACAGACCACATTGCTTTCCTGGCCATGGAAGAAAGATTCTACTTTACACTGGCTCGGCTCTTCATCTCTCTCATGGCAGGTCCTGCTTCATCCGGTTTATGATGTGCGTCGATCAAACTCATAGTCATAGCAGCCTCATGCTTTAACAAAATATACGTCTAGTTCACACAAGACATAATTCCAAGCCAAACTAACAGATTAATAGTTTAGAAGTAGATTTGGATCGAGGGACCCATAGTAGTCTTGACGAAAATCTGGCCAATATTTTGCCATTGCTTCTTCAACAAAGAAGCCAGGAAGTTAGCAGCAAGTTGTGTGTTGACAACAATTTCCTTGTGGTCCATGGTGACATTTCCGACAGCAACATTGAGGCACATGACCTTCTTCATCTGAAATTTGATGGTAGCCTTGACCTCATCGATCTTCTCTTGCATATCATCACCAGAGGCAATGAGCGTAGGGAATTTACCAGCCTTGGTAAGACCAGGACCCAAAAGACGAGGGATCTGCTTGATCATGTTATCGGAAGCCATGAAGAAATCATATCGCTTGGCCAGCTTCTTGACCAACTTCTTGTTCTTGTTGAGCTTCTTAAGGTCCTCAACACTCATGTGGTCAACACCAATACGATCGGCTTGCTCACAATGGGCAGCATTTCCAAGAACACAGCATTTGAGACCAGGACGCGGAACAGTAGGAAGCTTGAAAGTTCCAGAGAAACGCTTGTCACGGACAGGGTCGTAGTTCTTCAAAGTGATTTGGCATTCGACTGTTTCAGTGAAGTTGCGCTTCTTTCCCTTCTTGTCTTCTCCATTAACATGGACATCTTCACCAGCGGCGAAAGCAAGGATGTCAGTGACAGCCTTGTCAAGGAGTGCAGAGTTGAGTTTGGACATGTTTTAAAGTTGCTTCTTTCGAGTAATGATGGGCAAGAAATAATTTCTCTGTCGAAACAAACCACACAAGTTAGTTACCGCCATTACTTAAATGCATCGGTACAAAATCAACGTAGGATTATACGCAAGGCCAACAAACCTGGTCTTGAAACCCTCTTTTGATTCTCAAGTCACGAACTCAAACAATAGTAGAAACTCAATCCAACATACAACATGGCTATTGATACAAGTGCAACGGCTTTGCAACCATTCCAGACACCATTGCTGTTGTTTCACTCACCTCCTCGCAAAGAAGTGATTGTAGGGTGAGGGTTTCGTTTTTTTGTTTTGTCGCCCATCGTCTGAACCTCACCCGTAGTTGACTGCAGAAAATGGTTGGTGTGCTCATCAAATACCGCGCCCTACATCCGCGTGAGTGGTGGGGAAGTGTGATGCCAACAGGTGTGACGATCGATTCTCATAGGCATTGTCTTGTTGCAACAACTAACAACGCAGAGAATTCTGGACAACCCGTGCTCATCTATTTGTCCTTCACAATTCCTTTTTGACTTCCATCCAGCACAAATTGATGATGAAAATATCTGTACCTGCAACCATGTTCTCTGTCTTTCTTTTGGTTCCTGGTCGGAGTGCTGCATTTTCTGGTCTATCGTCATTTACAAGATCGGGAACCCTCAAGCGGACTTATTCGTCAACTAAGATGACCATGAAGCTCCAGACAGCACTCGTTGGATTGCCAAATGTTGGTAAATCTACTTTATTCAACGCGCTGACAGAAAGCCAAGGAGCAGAAATGGGAAACTATCCTTTCTGCACCATTGACGCCAATGTCGGCGTTGTCACAGTTCCCGACGAGAAGCTAGAAAAACTGGCGGTAGTAAACAATTCTGTGAAAACAGTTCCTACTACTCTTGAATTCGTAGACGTTGCTGGGCTGATCAAAGGTGCTTCGCAAGGAGAAGGGTTGGGCAACAAGTTTCTCGCATCGATTCGTCAGTGCGATGCCGTCGTCCATGTGGTGCGTTGCTTCGATGATGACGACGTTATCCATGTTGACGGTACTGTGGATGCAATTAGAGATGCAGAGTTGATCAACCTTGAATTGGCCTTTGCGGATCTTGATCAAGTCGAAAACAGACTGATGAGGATAAAAAAGGACAGAAAGGCTGATCCGTTGGAAGCCGGAGCCCTCGAGAAGGTCAAGGCTGTCTTGGAAAGTGACAGACCTGCACGATATGCGGAATTGGACGAAGATGAGGAAAATGCTATCAAATCAATGGGACTATTGTCTAGAAAAAAGATGATTTATGCCGCCAATGTTGCGGATTCTGATCTTGCGACTGGCAATGAAATGACCAAGAAACTTCAGGAGCTGGCTGATCGCGAGGGGGCTAAGATGGTCATCGTTTCCGCACAGGTCGAGGCGGAACTTGTAGAGTTAGAAGATGAGGACCGCGTAGAGTTTCTGGAATCTTTGGGTGTTACAATGGAGAACTCTGGGCTTCGTGCACTTGTTAGAGAAGCATATGACCTTCTTCAGCTGCAGACATACTACACCAGTGGTCCCCAAGAGACCAGAGCCTGGACGATTCGCAAAGGATGGACAGCACCAAAGGCTGCCGGTGTCATTCATAATGATTTTGAGAGGGGTTTCATCCGAGCCGAAACAGTTTCATACAATGATCTTATAGAATGTGGGAGTGAAGCGGCCGCGAAGTCCAAGGGTTTACTACGAAGTGAAGGAAAGGAATACGTCGTTCAAGAAGGCGATGTCATTCTATTCAGGTTTAATGTTTAGCTAGTTTTAATAAGAAACTTGATTCTTCTTTCGCGCCAGTTTCCAATTTAGCTACAAGTTTTTCAACACACCACTCCGCTCTTTTGAGTCAAGGATACAGCAGACAGTATTTACTAATGAACTATTCTACTAAGAGTGCGGAAATGCCATCATTGTGGTGGGAAATGAGTTGCTTGGTAAATTGGAGAGACAGCCCAACAGTCTCTGGTCTACGCGGACACAAACGGGTGGCCTGGTATGCTGTCTCAACTGCGCTCAACTCTCTCGACTAGCATATCCTAGCTGGCCGTAGCATCCTAACAACCAGTGTCCTCAACGGCACTTCCAATTTCAGTAGTTTCCATTGATTATTATTGTTTCCTTCATCCTTTAGGTGCGTACACCTCAAGAAGCCGTTGTGGACATTGTGTCCGTTAGATCTTCGGAAATCGAAATTCGAACAATCCGTCCGACATATGGAGGTATCTGGTATCTTGACGGTGCGATGAGAAGAAGTGCAATCCCAACAAGCAACATTCTAACACTTACTAAAGCCACACATTTCATTCAAATTGACTTCATGCGAGGCACAACTATAGTTGAATTGTTGACAGTGACGTTGGTTCAAAGATGCAGCGACGCACTGATCGCTGCACCGCAGCGTCGATCGTTGTATGGATCTTTTATGGAGCAGAGAGCACTGTCTAGTGACTTTGCAGAGAATGATTTAGTAGCAGTGATGCCGGTCTCAAAGAGTGACTCTCCTCGACTATGCGTCGTTCGGCCTGATAATACCGTGTTGCCATTATGTCAACACGAAGACGATGTTGAGACCGATTTGTTTGTAGATCCACGGTTCTACAACAACGACGAGAACAATAAACACTGGGAACAAACTTCTGATGAGGCAGTAAAAGGTCGATATGGTGAAGGATGGTATGGTCAAAGGCCTGTACCAAGCTTGGGCGGTGGACCAGGGTATGGAGCCGAGGCGCAAGAAATTTGGAGCATCGACGAAGACACGCTGGCACAACTGAAGGAAGATAACGTAGAATTGCCAA
Organism: Cylindrotheca fusiformis; assembly: GCA_019693525.1. NCBI lineage: Eukaryota > Bacillariophyta > Bacillariophyceae > Bacillariales > Bacillariaceae > Cylindrotheca > Cylindrotheca fusiformis. The sequence continues at coordinate 3,764 of JAAMXS010002622.1, read as the reverse complement.
TACTGGACATGGGAATTGCACATGGTGAAAAAGCAAGAGGAGGAGCATTTTGACAAGTCGTTGTATTAGCGCTCGTCCAATTGAGTCTATGTCGGCTACAAATGAGCTTGATTCTAATTTGCAATGCTCTTTAGAGACTAACAGAAGATCAAATTGATTTCAAAGTGCTTATTCATATTGTCCTTGGGAAATGACATCATCAATCTTCAGAATCATCTTGACAACTTGTGCTGCCAATTGCAATTGTTGCTGCTTGCCAATCAACGTCTCGAAGACTCCTAGGTTCTTCATATCAGTGGTGTGATCATTGGGCCTTCCGTCCGTTCTCAATTCCGTCTTCGGGTCTCCATGGATTAGCCCCAATCCAATTCGTGGATTCTTCTCTTTCACTTGTCTCGACTTGATAGCAGCCACTTCTTCAATGGGTGAAAAGCCCGCGTTTTCTGCCAGCGCGAGTGGAATGTCATCCAAGGCATCCCCAAATGCCCGAATCGCATATTGGTCGACCCCCGTAACGGTTTCAGCATGTTTCTTGACGGCAATCGAGCAAGAAATCTCGGCAGATCCTCCTCCGTAGACCTGTTTCCAGTGTAGCAGAAAGAGAGAGGAATGAGACATGAAAAAGAGTAGTAAGAATTGAAAAACACTGTGTTTGTTGGAAGATCACTTACGACGCGATCGTCTATGACAAGATTTCGAACGACACACATGGCATCATGAAGCGATCGCTTAGCTTCGTCCACAATCATTTTGTTTCCACCTCGCACCAGAACTGTGACAGCCTTTTGATTCTGGCAATCCTCCAGAAGCAAAATTCGATCTTGTTGTCGGGAACTGTTGGTTCCCAACGAAATCTGCGTGACGCTTCCTGCCGTACCCAGCTTATCGGGCGAGAGTTCCTCGACACGAGCGACGATGCGTGCCCCGGTAGCAATTGCGACGTGTTCAATTTCGACTCCTCCAACCCACCGGACGGCTGGAAGCTCCTGTTGCAACAACAAGTGATTTGCTTCGTCATCAAAGCCCCACTGACAAATCACCAAATTTGCCCCACAGTCCTTGATCTTTTGAATCATATCTCTAAAATAGGTTTGTTCCTGATTGTACAGCTCTTCATAGGCTTCCACGGAATTGATCTGCAATTTATGTTTGGTCTTTGGCTTTGGTGGCTCTAAAGGACAGGTGAGAATGCAGAGTTTGGCATCCTTGACTGTGGTTGGCATCTGTGGGTGTGAGAATTCCTTATCCAACACGAGACCGCTGACGAGTCGCGTATCCTTCAAGGATCCACCAGTCTTTCCTTCCATACGAATCATATCAAAGTTGACGTCATGGCGATCAAGATCCGCGACGTTGAGGACTGCCTCCACGGCGATTTTGGCCATCTGGTCCTTGTGCGGCTGCAGAATCTTGCTCGACAGAGTGGTCATGGCGGTGCTCATGAGAGGTGTTAAGTCGTCCCTGGTGAACTCCACACGATCCGAAATGGTCTCCAAGTGCCGGATCGCTATTTGAGCGGCCGCTTCGAATCCACCAGCAATGCGGACGGGATGAATCCCCTTGTTGAGCAACACCTCCGCTTGCTCCAACAACGACCCGGCCAAAACCACCACTCCAGTTGTCCCATCTCCAATCTCATCATCTTGCGATGACGATAGCTCGACCATCAGCTTTGCTACCTGGTGGTGGATTTCCATCTGCGTCATGATGGTTGCTCCATCATTGGTGATGGTGACATCGCCATCCGGGCTAACGAGCAATTTGTCCATTCCTTTCGGGCCCAGCGACGTTCGCAACAGGTTGGAAATCGATCGGGCGGCCAGTATATTTGATTTCGTCGCCTCGACGCCCTTCACTCGATTCTTTTGCTGCTGATCCTTCAAGACAATGAACGGCCGACCATATTCATCTTTTTTTGAAAGTACACAAACAGACAAAGGAAACCGTTAGACCAAAGCTTATCCATCATGTCGTGGGAAAACAAAGCTGGAACTTACCATACACCATAGACGCCATCTTTAGCTTCTCTTTTTGTCGTCGGTCACGATAAAGTCAAAAGCTATGAATTTGGTTTGGTGCAAAAACAAGTCCGTGTGTAATAACAACAAGGAATGGATCGTGTTGTTGTTGTGGATGTCGGCCAATGCTATGGTTGGTTATTCGAGAGGATCCACTCGAGCTTTCATTTTGTTCCTATCATGCCACTATACGTATGTAGCATCTGAAGAGGAGGATTTGGGCATGGGTTTTTTCCCACATGGTCCAGCAAGCCCTTTCATGAGGTTCGGCATATTTTTCCAGATGGTAGACCAATGTAAATTCTATGGTACCATTTCAACACGATTGGTACGATCTACTATTAGCCACTGCACAGCTAAAAGTTAGATTAAACGAAATTTATTTTGCAGGCACACCACATGAAAATCAATCGTAAACCGAAAAAATGTACGGCAACGGATGACTGCCCAAGTGTCACCATATTATTTTCCTCAACAACCAAACGTAGGGACCTAATTATTTTTGTTCAATGACGATGTGAAATCAAGCGGCAGCAACAGACACCAACCCAATCCGGTCCAATGGATCAAATTAATGGTGAATGCACAGAAGCAAACAACTGCTGAGAGGAGGAGGTCAAGGAGCAAGCTCTGGAACAGGAAGAACAAGTTTGACCTGCAGAAGGAACGGAGCAGAATGACAATTGGTTGGAGAATTCTCCTCGATCTTGATCCCCAAAGTGTCCGCTGGTACGACTATAACAACAAGCACGCAACCGGCTATTGACTGCTGAGATTCGTCTTGGGAGAAGGTGACGGAGACAACGACTGATGAAGATGCAGCTGAAGATGTTGAACTTGCTCTGGTGGTGGGTAATGTAGAACACCGCAGCCACAAAGTAAGCATTGTTGCAAAAGCTCTACGTTGAGTGATGTATTGAGATTTTGTTACCAGAAGCAGTCCTACTACTATCAATCCTCCCAGCGGATTTCTGACAATGGTGGTCGACAAGAAAGTGTCGCAGGATCATGTTTGACTGGTCCATTGCCACTAACAATTGGTCCTATTGGCTTCTGTCACAGTCCTCGATCTTGAAGATAAATATCAGCCACTGCCAACCAAATATTTTGTGACATCAGAATGGGTCGATCGTCGTGCCTTACCTTCCATTCTGGTCGGATGATTGTTGGTGAACCATCATTCCAGCTTCGATTGATCGAAGCTATCCCAGATGACAGCGGAATCCTTTCTACAGCCTTCTGTAGCTATAATGAAAGAATTTTGTAATAGTCAAGCCATCCTTCGTCAAGCTAATGGGTCAATCGTCATGCCTTACCTTCGGATGGTTGTTGCGGAACCATCATTCGAGCTTCGGAAATCAAATCTATCACAAACCCTGACGGCAGAATGTATTTAGCCTTCTATAGTTATAATAAATGAAATCTGTTAGCATCAAGCCATTCTTTGTCAACAGAATTGGTCGATTCTCGTGCCCTACCTTCACTTCTCTACAGATGATTGATGGATGGAAAACACTTTTAACTTGGTGATCTATCCCAAACGTTGGCAGCAGAAAACTTTCTCTAGACTTCTATAGTTATACTAAATGGAATTTGTTAACATCAAGCCATCCTTCGTAAACAGAATAGGTCGACCGCCGTCACCTACCTTCCATTCTCCACGGATGATGGTTGGAGAACCATCATTCTATCCTCAGAAATTGTGATTTATTCCAACCCCGATGACATCGGAATACTTTCTCTAGC
>JAAMXS010002598.1:0-17578 GCA_019693525.1 Cylindrotheca fusiformis | reverse complement strand
ACAAATGTATCCGCATGTGTATCCAATTCCACCCAACCATCAAAAACAGCAGTCCCCTTCTGTGACTTGTAAACCTTCGAAATCGAATGGGGCCTTGCATACCATCAAGCAACTCTAACTCCAGAAACATGTCTCTTTGATACTAACTATGACAAGCACATGCTCACTGATAGAAGCCTCCGAAAGATCTCCAGCATTCTTATCAGAATCGCTCGTTCTTGTCCTTGTCATCACCATCTTCATTAGGATCTTGGAGAGTGACCTTAGCAGCCGAGATCTTCTTCTGAATCTTCTGCAACTTCTTCTTGTTCTGCTTGATCGCTTTTGCAGCCCTGCCTCTTGCCAACATGATTCGTTCTTCCCCCCATCTTCTTGGGAACGTGCTTGTAAGATCTCACGATGGTGTGGTTGAACCGAATGGCAGATTCCAATGTAGAGGGTTCCATCCACAGTATGTGCCCCAGTGGCAGGACATTCACCAGCCCTGGTCACAGCAGACACTTGACGTCCCCCAAAAGAACCGCCACCATTCCTCAAAGATGCAACCTTTCGTGGTGATGCTCCAAAGTCCATCAACAACATCTCTGTTGTGCACTTTTCTTCCATTGGTCTCCAAATCATCGTAAGCCTTCTGCTGTAACTTGCCACTGAACTTCTCAAATGAGAAACTCCTCTCCAACTTGTAGCGCAATGTCTCCAACATTGCCTTGTTGGCACTATTGATGAGCGTCTGTTTGGTAGCCTGGTTTGCATACCTGTTGCGCAAAGCCTTGACGTCTTTCCATCCATTCGTATACTCCATGAATGCCTTGATGTAGGTATAGGCATCCAAGTCCTCACTCACATTCTTCAAGAAAAGCAATTGATGGACCGGATGTGCATCCGTCTTGAAGTTCGGACCACTGGGCTTTGTTGCATCGACAACTCCTTCCTCATAAGGAACAATCCTCTCGAATCACATAAGAGAGCAGCACTCCATCAACTCCAAGAATCAACTCCAACATGGACTTCAATTCAAGTTCCAATTTCTCCCACTGCGCTTGTCCCTTGAGCTTCGTAGTGAATGTTGCATCAAGGTATGTCTCACCAATCTTCTTCCTTGCATCCCACCGTTCATCACGAAGAAGAGAGTCATCGATCACCATCTGGAACTGAGCTGCAGTCATTCCATCTGGAAATTGCTTGACGTTTTCGACAGCGATCCTTATCCAAAGGACCAACGACAAAAGCCTCTTCTTGGCACTTGGGGAAAAGATGATTGGAAATTCTCCATCAGACCTCTTGGCATAACTTGCTGCTGTATCAGCGACATCAAGCTTAGTCATTTTGCAAAGGTCTTCCAATCCTCCAGCAAAGAAGTCATCAACCATCACTTGTCTCTTTCAATCTCGTCCTGAGACGCCAATCCAGGCCACAATCTTTTTGTTAGTGATCGTCATGGTAGTCGTAAAGGGTAGTAGTCTGGGTCAACTGATAAACCGAGTAAATGCTATAGTGATAACGATAAAGATCCACTGTAACAAATACTATGATCTTATGCTAGCTCTGACTTTCCACCACTTCCAAACCTGGGTGACAGCTGGTCTGAGTTCGGCTTTGCATCCTGATAAGACCTTAAACCCTTACGTAAGCTTCTTCTCCATGAGCTTGCTTCTACCAGTCTATCATTATAGGTTACCTTAATCTCATCCTTAGCCACCCATGTTTGCACTTTTGGCACTCACATGATCACGCCGAGGTAAAACCTCGCTAAGCGCGATCCACACGCGCCGGCCATTATCATTCGTCTTATTCGATAGTGATGGGTCTTCTCGTTTGCTGATAAAAATACGTATCTTTACAACCTTCAACAAGACCAAAACCAAAAGGATACCGCCCTTCTACACTTTTGCAATCATGATACCCAGCAGAGCAATGATACGCTTGACGATCTTCCTCCTGTTTATTTGTGCTCATACAGTATCAAGTAGCAGAGCCTTGTACTACAACAACTATTTGCAAATGCCAACGCAACATCAAGCATTGGCATCTAGATCTCGAAGATCGCGTCTGTCCAGAGATTCTGCTGCTGCTGTATTGGTCGCTCGTAAAACACCGAAAATGACCACCTTTGATGGAGGCAAGGCAGCTGAAGGAGCCACACATATTGCCGTCACTACATTACAGGAATTCGCTTCAGGCTTTGTTACCGCCTTTGTCGCTGCTTTTCTCTTCAGGCCTGTCGAGAAGTGTGCAAAACAGCCTTTGATGACGGAACTGAAAGGACGCCTCGGACGCATGAACTCTCCTTCTTTGGCCTGGGCATTAAACTGGGGTGGTGTCTGCGCAACTATGGGAGGTGTTAAGGCTGGAGTCGGCCTGCTACGAAACGGAAAGGAAGATGGTTGGACTGAACTCCTTGCGAGTGCTGCGGCTGGGGCCTTTCTCGCCCGAGCAGGTGAGTGGAATGTGAATCTTGTGTCTTTCATGCTGTGTATCGATTCGTTCTCTTATTTTGAGATCTGTGAAATATAAATTTTATAGATGGACCACCAGGAATGATGCTAAAAGGAGCATTGATGTACGGTGGGGCTATCTATCTCCTTTCTACCATAATTTCGGTCAAATTTAAGTTTAATTTGACCGTCAGCAATAACAGCAGTGTCTAAGCTCTTTCATGTGTGTCACTTCGTTTGCATATTTTGAGATCTGTGAAGTGTATAAAATTGGGAGATGGTGGGGCTACCAAGGCCAGGATTTGGGTGAAGCTTCACAGCCGGCAATAGCAGCAGTGTCTAAGCTAAACGTTTTCTTCTCCACTTGTACTGAGCTGGCTTTCCACCTTCGGCTTCCTTTATTTTTCGTTTTCGACCTTTGGCACCAACATTCTTTTCGGTCGTCAGAATATCCTCGGCATTTTGCATAGCTTCCGCTCTCCGAATTCGTGCTTCCATTTCACCATAGGCAGATGCTCGGGCCTTGGCCAGCTTTCGGGCAATCTTTTTCTGCATCTTGGCTTGCTTCTCCAATTCTCGACTTGTCAGCTGGTAATCTTCGCCATTGTCGGCATCATGGACAGTCGTACTGGCCTTTGCGGCCTCTTGAATGGTCTGCTTTCGCAAACGATTGAATTTTCTGCCAGCAAGTTCGGGAACGGTATCAAAATGTGCGGCCACATCAAAATTCCGAGCACTCTCCTGATTCTCCACAAACACGGTATGCTGCTTTCGTTTTGATTTTTGAACTCCATCATCACTATCATTGGTTGCCGGTGTCAATAGGTGCAAGGATGCTTGTAGTCGCTCTGCTTTTTTGGCGTCGCGTTGCTTTTGCATACGAAAATAACTCAAATCTTGGTCCTTCATGAGCTGAATCATTTCTGGTGGGACATCTCGATAATCTGTGTTGGATTTGTGACTCCCATCCTGGACTTGGGCATTGTGCATTCCGAAATAAAATTCGTCAGGATTCTTCATGGCTGCCTTTTCCCGCAACGTCCGAATGCGATCTTCCTTGCGATGATAATCTTCCGCACGTTTCTTGTAATCCTTTTTCTTTTGCAAAATTCCCAGATGTTGACGCTTCTGAGGTTGCGACCGCTCCTTGTGTGCAATTCGCTTCACAGCATTCCTTAATGACGACATGATGACTCTTTTTTATTTCCAACGACGAGGAAGTATATAGGATATATATATATTTCCGATTGAAATCAATGCAGTTTGCAAAACAGCTTCTGGATGTCAATACAAAAGAGACTATGATCTCTTTCCTTCTGCCACCGTCAAAATGTTTTGAGTGGCGTTGAGCGAGAAGCGAGCAGGTCTGTCCTCGACCAGCTGGTTGATTTGATTGACTCGACTACCCGGGAATGGATTGATACCTCGCGAGGTCTTCGAACTCTTGATTTAGTCGACCTCATGGAGAAAAGAATCCAATGGATCTCTCTTGTTCGGATGCGGCTGACACGACCAAGACGGATGTTGATGTCGCCATGAAAGAAGCAAGAGTTCTCATAGTATTCATTTTATCCTCAAAAACATCTGCGACAGTATCATCATTCAATCATTTCAAAGAGAAACAATCAGCAAATCAAATCAACATGACCGCACCACAAGAATCAAAGAAAGAAAACAACATCAAGGATGACACCTTAGGCATGCTGATCGTTGGCGGGATGGTCGCCGCCGCTGCAGGGTTTACTCTCTATACAAAGAGGACAGGGCAAATGCTCCAGCAGATGGAACAAATGGGGAAGAACAAGGCAAGACGGATGCCTCCTCCGAAAATTGGTCCTCAGACGAAAGAAGAATGGGACAAGGTTCGACCCAGATTCGACAAGGATGAGTTAATCTAGATAAGACCCCCACCAGTCGATCGGTCACTTCGCCACGATTGGTATCCGAAAAGCCCTACACTAGTAAATCATTGATCGACACATCAAAACAAGGACTTGTTTGAGCGTGGGATCTGGGATTTCCACTTTCGAGGAAAATACACAAACTACTTCGCAGCATTGATTATGGTGCTGAGTCTTCACTCCATGGAACTATAAGCAGCAGCGAGTTACCAAGCTAATGGCTCACTATATTTTGAAAACATCTCAAGTTTCTTTTGACATTAGATCGTACCAACAATAGATTCCATGATAGATGTTATTTGTTTCGAATCGAGAAATATGTTTTGTAGTCTATAGCAAGTCAAGGTATTAGAGTACAAAGTGATGGTGGAAGAGCTTATCACAAAACAAAACCAAACCAGAACCAAACCACTATCAGTAATGTCCGGGCACCTTCAGCAAGTTGGTGAAATCAATTCAGCATCAAAAGAGATTCACATCTGTTTAGTTGGATCGTCGAAAACCAGTTTGATGTCCTAGTACTATTGTCACAATATTCTACAGTCCAATGTAGCTTAGTTTTTCCAAAAAGTTATTTAAGAAACAACAGTATTCGTGATCAAACTTACGACTATAAAAAGCTCTATGAAACGACTAGCTACTGTGGTCAATTTATTGAAAAGGATCCCAAATACGTAAAGCGCCAAAACGTGCTGGAGCTGCAATCCGGTCCCCAACAATTTGTTCGTAGAAATGGCGGGAAATCAGTGATACACTGACACGTGGCACTTATGTAAAAGATTGGCATCACTCATCATTTCACATTTCGCAATGGTATCGACTGCTACGAAGCCCTTGTTGTTCTTGTATGCTTCATGTTTTGCTTCTCTCTCATTATTGGGATGTTCGTAGCACACTGAAAAAGCCCAATTGAGATTCGTAAAAGGCATGCGCCATGCGATCTCGATTGAAGGCAACTCTCCTTTTCCTTGCCCAGAATAGGGCACCAGCTTTGCTTCCTCTTGCAACTGAAGCTTTTTCTTCCAACTCGATTGCTGTGCGGTATGGCCAGCGACGTAAACTCACTTCCAGAAAGATCGGGGATGTCTCTGGATGCCAAACGCATTTCCGACTCTATTCATCTGTTGATGAGCCGGAACAAAGAGAACGTGCCTATCAAGCTTTTACCGTTCTAGCCCGAAAGAATAAAACCTGGAAAAGGCTCAGGCATTTAGTGGACATGGCGGCATCACGCGATGCTTCTGTGGAGACGATTGCTGATGTTGGAACTGATCATGGGTTGTTAGCGATGGGTCTTGCACTGTCAGGGAGGTATCAAAAGGTGTTGGGCGTAGACGTTTCCGAACAAGCTCTACGAAGTGGCGCCTTGTCACTGCTGGATGCAGTCAACAATCACGGGGCAAATTCGGATTATCCTGCTGAAGGAAGTATACCTGTAGAGTTTCGTTTGAGCAATGGTTTAGAGGGTATCACGCATGGAGAAGCGGACGCAATCTGTATTGCTGGAATGGGTGTCAACACAATGATCCAGATTTTAGGAGGAAACCGGGGTTCTACCCTACAGTTAGACGAGATCGAGTGCAAAAAGCTGCTGCTTCAGCCGACCAATTCCCGTCCCAGGAACCTGATCCTTTTATATGATTATCTGCAAAATACTGGATGGCGTCTCGCTGATGAGCGAATCGAAAGGCTATCTTCAAGATGGTACATTTCTGTCAGTTTCGTCCGCAAATTTCAGGACAAGCAATCTATGGAGCCACTAGAGCTACCAACGAGCAAGCTTGCATTGCTGGAGGAAAGTGACAAAATGCATCAGACTTACAAAGAATATGTAACCCACCATTCGCGTTGGATTCGACAAGATTCAAAGCTGAATGGAGATAGAATGAGCTCGTCCGATCAGAGATGGCTCGCAAAACTTGGACTATAATTTGAAATTGCAAAATATTGGTTTATTAATCTATTACACCAATGCTTTCATCTCTGTATGCTTCGATAAGCCTCAAACCTTGGATCAAACAATTTTCAGGCCCAGATACAAACTAAGAAAAACTATCCAAGTTGTCTCCAGCCGTCATTCATGTTTGAAAGTTTGCAGCAAACGAAGCAAAACTGTCAGTCACGCAGGATTGCTCCAACGCAGCCCTTCAAAGACTACCAATCGGCAGTCCTCGAAGGGCCTAACCTCAGCATCCACCAGCAGCGGCGTCTTCGCCACTACTCTTGGTAATAGATAGCGACACAATCTCCTCCGAACTAGTTGGGTGAATTCCCACTGTGTTCGTGAGCTGCTTAAATGTCAAGCCATTCTTCATTGAAACACCGTATCCTTGCATCACTTCACCAGCATTAGGTCCAACGTAGTGGATTCCCAAAACTCTTTCTTCATCTGATTTTTCGACAACAACCTTGGTAAATGCATTAGCATCGTGCCTGTTTTGAGAAAGAGACCATTCCAAAGGAACGAATTCTCTGTGATAGACTTCGATCCCATCCGGTCCATACTTTTCGATCGCATCATCTTCGGAGAGACCAACACAGGAGTACTCGATGGGGGTGAAGACGGTGGTACAGATATTAACGTAGTCCATGGCTTCCTTCGAGCCACCGAACAGACGTTGCGCCAAGGTAACTCCAGCTTGAATCGCAACAGGCGTCAATTCGGGGCATCCCTATTCGAATGAAAACAATGTAAGCCAAAAAAAAACCATGTGAATGACGGTAAAAAAGGATGAATGCTTTCCACTCGTCAACGCACCTCCATGACATCACCGACACAGTAAATATTGGGGACAGATGTCTGTTCCAAGTTGGCCGGGATTTTTTTGTTCTTGGGGTTCACTTCGACTCCAACATTTGCCAATCCAAGTTTATCAGTGTCGGCATGACGGCCCACGGCTCCAAGAACAGTGTCATAGAAATCCGAAGAGCCATCGGAAAAGGTGACTTTCAGTTGATCATTTTCCACCTTTTCAATTTTCGAGGGGGTCACTTGCATTTTGAATTGGACACCATGATCCTTCATGTATGCTCCAATCCTTTCGGAGCATTCCCGATCAAAGCCGCGCAGCAAAATACTGCGAACGGCGACCGTGACATCTCGCCCCATGCCTGCCAAGAACCCCGCACACTCGAGACTAATGTAGGAGGCTCCAACGCAGAGCGTTTTGCCAGGGTCCTTTTCAAGGAAGAAGACATCGTCGGAGGAAATGGCAAGTTCGCCACCCTCACAATCAAGAGGAGCTGGACGTCCACCCACGGCCACCAAGAATCGTGATGAGGTAATCTCGCTGCTGGCCCCCTTCTTGTCGACTACTTGGATGGTGTGTTCGTCTTTGAAAGTGGCAAGCTTGTTTAGGTACTTGACCGACTTGTCACGAAGGCGGACACGGTATTTAAAATTCAAACTGCGAATGTAGTTTTGAATATTGTCCTTGGCCACCCCCCAGTGTGAGTGTGTTTCGGGCGCAGGCAATTGACCAAAGTCATCCGGCGTACTTTCGGCACCACTGATACCATAGAAATTGGAATCGACGGACATGGTTTCCCGAATACCGGCACCAATGTGATAGAGCTTCTTTGGGATGCATCCAACATTGACACATGTTCCACCCAACCCCCAGGTAGTTCCCTTCGGAGATGGCTTAACAAAATCGCAAAGAGCGACCTTGGCTCCAAGACTTGCAGCCTCTTTGGCGGCTGCCATACCACCCGATCCTCCCCCAATAACAACCAGGTCATACTCGTAATCGTGATCCGCTTTGTGACCATCGTTCACCATTGTGACAGGGCCACGTCCTTCCACCTTTGGATTGACAAAGTCACGGCACCATTCCAAGACGGCGTCATGTCCTCCCAGGTACCTCTCGATATCCGCAGGATCTGGTTCCCCTCCTTTCGCAGACTTGGAGAACCAAACCACTGGACTGTTGACGTGTTTCTTGCCATCTGCCACGTCAAAATGGTTTCGAAATCCATCATCCACCAGCCATTGACGAAAGGCCGGCCTGTCTGGAAACTCGTGTTCTACAACCTTGAGCCGATTGGGAAACAACAATGCCAAGGAACCAAGACATCCACTAATGCGCTTATAAAAGCCGCCTAAAACAGAAAAAGAAAGGAAACAAAAACAGCGAAAGTGAGTTCCGGGGGTCATTCACTGTCACAACTTCCTTCCATAGGTTGTTGCCTCTATATCAAGAACGTACAGGAATTCATGCCTGCAACATGCAGAACCTGCGGGCTCGACATGTTTATTCCAAAATTCTCTCTTCTCTTGCTTGTTTATTTGTTTGTGGACAGATAAATATATAGGTACAAGAGGTCTTTTGCCATTGTCGTCCTTCTAAAGATGCAGGTTTGTGCCACTTCATCGACAACGTTCGGCGTACGAACGACAGACCGAATCGAAGCGAATCCTTGTTCCCTCGTACACATCCTCCCACCAAACATGTGAGCGTCAACATTGCCAAGGATCCGCGCCAAGCAAAACAGACGACTGACAAACCCTCCAGGAATCTGGTCAGGAAAAATAAAATATCGGCTGACACTTACTACATGGTCAAGGGAACTTCTTGCCTTGCAGACAGGCAACGAATCTATATATCTGGCTGAACATGAGATGGAATGAACTGCAAAATATAGTTTCAACATCTAATATGAACTTAGGGCTACAGAGTTGTAGTTTTATCTTCTGAAATTGGAGTCAAAAGAGCGATGGCATCATCGTATATTTCTGTGGAAGGATGAAATATACCATAGATGACACTTCCAAAACGTCTCTTGTTCGCTTCTAAAAAATGCCCCCTTTCTTTTAAAGTTCCGCAGTTCGGGCCATGCGAGATGAGCTGTGGTGAAAGAAAGGACTAGAGTCAGAAGCCGTCGAAAAGAAAAATATCGAATGCGAAGCGGACGAACGGTCAATTTACCTAAAGACAACTTTTCCAAGTTCCTCCTTGGAGCTTTCAAGATTCTTTGCCATTGCTTTCAAGTCGTTAACATCAAGATTAATGTCTCCTTTGGAGTGAGCGTGAAGGACCTTCATGTCGCGTTGGAGTTGATTGAGTCTTTCCTCTCCCTGTGAAACAAATGGCAGGAATTTCAAATGGGTTAGAGGAGAACAGCTTTTTAAAAGACCATCGTTTTATTCTCATCGAACAGGAAACTTACCGACATTGCTTGAGCAAAGAACAGGGTGCAGATGACGAGGAGGATGGAAAGAACTTGACGGGCGGCCATTGTGAAAAACGTTGTGAAAAGTTGATCTAGCTGGTGATTGTGAGAAGAATCCAGAAAATGACTGCTATGCGAATCGTTGGCGATGTGATCCGTGAATGATCGAGCTGGAAAGCGAAGACGAACCTATCGCTCAATGGCAAATTTGATTTGTCTCAATTCTGTCGCGGTCAATAAACGTTCTTCACTACCGTCTGTCGCATAGGCTGTGCTATTAAGTAAATCGAATCACGAATTTCACTGGAAAATAAATCTTGGATCATTTAGCGAGGCATAATTGTCTAAGAAACATTTATCATCCCCGGTTCTCTGCGAAATGTTTAAACAAGCCCCTAGCGCTATCTCTTTCGGTTACTCCACAATGCGGCAATGAAACTACAGTATGCCGTGAAGGATACGAATCTCTTAGAGATTACATTGCAGGGACTGTATGCAAGAGAGCATACAAATGCATTGTTTGTCATTAATGAAACAAATCTCCCTAGATGAAAGGGATTTGCAACCCAACTGGGATGAATTAATTTCTAATAAAAGCAAGATGGACGTCAGGAAGGCCAATTATGACGATTTGAGATGATATCTGGCATTGATCCTTTCTATTGAATTTCCCCTGACATTATTGGTATGAACTAAAGTTAACGACTTTCTCTCATTCATCCCACAGACGACCGCTTTCGATGCCTTCTCTGATGCTTCGTTCTCTTCCTTTCCTACCTCGTTGGGTTTTCTTACTTTTCCTGGTAACGTAGTCGTCTTCCTCCTCTTTCTCATTCATGGCAATAGTAAAGCTATCAAGTTTGCTTCCCATGACATTCCGTGCTACTGGAAGCTGCCACCCGTAGGCAAAGACAGTAGTTGACCCGGATCTTCCTGCCCGAGCCGTTCTTCCTACCCGACGAACGTACTCTGCTGGATCCTTTGGAAAATCAAAGATTACAACGTGATCGACCGGTGCAGCAGCAAAATCAACGCCCCTGGCAGCTCGGTCGGTACAGATGAGGACGTAATCAACATTATCGTCTTCCACCCTCCCCCTGCCTTTGGCAAACGTATCCAAGTTCTTGTTTCTTGCTTCTGGTGTCATTGCATTGTGGTATGCGCCAACTTCGAATACTTGACCACGTCTATCCTTTCGATTCAATAGGTTTTCCACACTACGACAAGACTCCACCGTGTTGCAAAAAATCAGGGTTCGTCGGCACCTATTGAGACGCAGCGCCTTGAGCAGTTGCTTTGCCTTGACGTCGAAGCATATGTCCGCATTTCGATTCTTGTCTGCTGGTACAGACACATCCACGAGACGTTCTTTCACTGATGGAGCTACTCGATGTAACCCGGGGCCTCTAACTTGAACCACATCACGGAACTCACTTTCGACAGTTTTCACAACAGAGTCTGGCAGTGTTGCAGTGACAAACACAAACTGGGTCTTTTCCAAGGGTGCTGCTTCTCCAACAGTACGCAGTTGGGGTCCAAACGTCTCATCGATTAGTAGGATGTCAACTTCGTCAAGAACAATGGCTTGCAGCTGCGACAAATCCAAACCAGAATTTCTAGTTCGCAAAATTGTTGATATCCGACCTGGAGTTGAGATCATTACATCGATAGGCTGCCGCTGTATCATACGAATCTGATCCCTGATTGACGTCTTCATCTTCCCTGTAGCAGTCACCACCATTGTCTTAAAGCTCACTGTTCTTGCAATTTTTTCACAAACAACTCTCAGTTGGTCTGCCAACTCTGCCGTGGGTGCTAGTATTAGGATTTTGGGCGCTCCCTTCAAACTCTTGGACGATGGCGTTTGGAGCGCTCGCTGAAGTAAAGGCAGCAGATAGGCTAGTGTTTTCCCGCTACCAGTTTGATCAGCCACAATTGTATGTGAACCACTCATAATCTTGGGCCAAGCCAGAGACTGTATTCTCGATGGTCTTGTGATTTCAGCACCTTGACAAAGTGGCAAGAATGTTTCATGTTCGATTCCAAGAGACGGATCTTCAAGAGACTTCTTGCTGTAAAAATGAGCATTGGTGTCCGTTATATCTTCTTCAATCTGTGCTTCTTGTGGCCGGAAACTTTCACGACTTCCTGACTTGCGAGGGTTTGAACCGTCATGTCTACCGTTTCTGTTCGGTGAATTCCTCCTGTTACCACCTCGCGACGGCCGGGACCAACCGTCGATATCCCCTTCGTAGCTACGTCTTCCTCCAGATGATTGCTCTCTGGTTGAATAAGCAGGTAATGCTGATATTTGTGATGTCGTGTCAATTAGCGATATAGCTGGTGCGAAGGCCCATGCAGTTTGAAGCTGGGTGGCCGACACCAACGAGAGCGACAGAATGGAAACTCTCCGAATCATATTGAGGATTGTTCTTCCTGACCAGCAGATGGACTAAAGAGTTGACGTTTGGGTTGTGTCAATAGTCAGCTGAGTTCTTCTGCTTCTCCTTTCTATGCATTGTTCATTTTTTGCTGTTTTTGCATTTTTTGCTTGATGGCCAATTTGGTTATGAGCACAACATGGAACGGAGAAAGTATCGAACCATCCGAACCCACAATCCAATGAATTTATCATTTAGACGAACACTTTATTCGTCATCCTAGGCGCTATTTCTAGCATATGCAACTGTAGATGTATTGTTTTAAAAGGAAAAGAGCTATGCTCTGATTGGCAAAATCTGAATCCGAAACTACTTTTCTTCATTGACCAGACCAAGTTGGTCGAGCAAGAAAGAGTAATCGATTGCCAACTCTTTCAAATACTTGTAGCGATCGCTAGCACTGAAGTGGCCTGCACTCATATCCATCTTCAAACAAATCAGGTTGTCACCGTCGGGATTTGCATTTCGCAAAGTGGCTGCAAACTTGGCAGGCTCCCAAAATTGAACTCGAGGGTCATGAAGACCACCTGTCAACCAGCAACTTGGATACTTAACTCCAGGCTTTACATTTGTCATTGGGTTGTAGTCCATCATGTATTGGTAGTACTTTTCTTCATTCGGATTTCCCCATTCGACCCATTCAGCAGCTGTCAGTGGAATGGAAGCATCAAGCATTGTTCCAACGACATCAACAAATGGGACACCAAGGATTGCACATCGGAACAATTCAGGAGCTTGGTTGATGGAAGAACCAATCAGCATTCCTCCAGCACTCCGGCCCTCGCAGCTCAGCAGCTCAGGAGTTGTCCACTCCTTGACGAGGAACTGAGCAACGTCCACAAAATCATTAAAGGTATTCTTCTTGCATAGAAACTTAGCACCATTTGGCTCTTCGTACCACTGACGTCCCATTTCTCCACCTCCTCGAATGTGCGCAATGACGTAGATCATGCCACGTTCCAAGAGTGGAAGGCGTGTCGAATCAAAGTCTGCCTCGCAGCAGGATCCGTAGCTCCCATATCCGTACAAATGGGTCGGTACTTTTTCACCAGCCTTGGCCTTTTCCATGACATCTTTGCGATAGACAATGCTAATGGGAATTTCGGTAGATCCATCTCTTGACAAAACAGTTCGCCGATCGCAACCGTACGCATCCTTTTCGTATCCTGGGACAGTCTTTTCCTTCAGGACGGTTCTTTCCACTTGTGGGGCGGAGAGAGCAATTTCAACCGTCTGAGGCGGAGTGACCATCGAATCGTATCCAACGGCAATTTTATCAGTGTTAGATTCATAGTGGGTTGCCAATCCAACATCGTGAGCCGGTTCCTCAAATTCGAGTCGCTCCAAGACTTTTTTTGGAGGATCGTAAATCCACACGCGAGGAATACCGCCTTGACGTCCCTCCACTACCACATGCGAATCCAGAACGGTCACGGACTCGAGGGCCTTTTCCAGACTTCCGTCGAAAATGGGCTTGCCATCCTTGTCCTCGACTAGCTTCCAATCGTCGGCACAATTCGGTTTGGCGGGAGCTTGCATAAGCTTCATGTTGGGTGTTCCTTCCACATTTGTCCAAACATACCAGTTTCCTTGGCCGTGCTCAACTTCATACAAGACCTTATTCCGGCGAGGAGCAATGCATTGCATTTCCTGGGAGTCTTTTTCCTCCAAAGGTAGATACCATACTTCGGATGTTTCCTTGCTGGCCGTTTCAAAAAAGACATACTTTCCATCCAACGATTTGTATACATGGGACCAATACATGTCATCGGCTTCTTCTTTCAGCAGTGTTTCCTTGGCCGCGCTGCCATCCTGCCAGTTCTGGCGTTGGTACAACTTGTCCGGACGATGATTCGAATCCATTGTCATGTAGAACAGTGTAGAATCATCCTTTCCCCACACCAAGTTGCCGCTAGTTTCCAGCAGAGCGTCATCCTTCAAATTTTTCAAAGCAACATCTTCTCCAGTCTCTAGATTTCGAACATAGAGCTGATATATTTCATCCCCCTTGAAATCCACTGTGTAGGCCAAGAATTTCTGCGACTGGGATGGCTTGAGGCCGCCCAAGGAACAATAGGGTTTATCTTTTCCCAGAACATTCACGTCCAAATACACTTCTTCTCCATCCATAATAGGAGACTCTTTGGATCCATCCCAATCAATTTGAAAGGAATCAGAAGTCTTGGGGGCTCGGCAATACTGTTTGTAGGATTTTCCTTCAAAGGTGCGAGTGTAATACCAAAAGTTTCCTCTGGGCCGAGGTGTGGTATAATCCGTTTCTTGGATACTGGAAAGAAACTCCGTGTAGAGCTTGCTTTGCAGTGGTTCCAAGTGTTGGATACTCTTTTGAGTGTATTCATTCTCTGCCTTGAGATGATCCAACACTTCCTGGTTGTCTCGCTTGTCGTTCCGCATCCAACCGTATGGATCTGGAATCGGCACGGGAGGATCCAACAAGGCTTCTTTGGAATCTCGCGATTGCCGCGGGACGGATGCATCCCATCCCGGAGGAGCTACTCCCGCGTAGACCACCCGATCTTCTTCCCGACGTGGGACTGGAGGTGTTGCTGCCGACATGGCCGATCGTGCAGAGGATTGAAATGGACGACGAGAAGAGGAAAAAGTACCAGAAGCAGAGACGAGTTTTCCACGCCCACTACAACCCACCAAGCTGAAAACTGTAGTAAGCAACACGATAAAGTTTAAGAACAACAGGATTGACCGATGAAGCATTTCAAAGTCAAGCCCTATTCCACTTTTATATCATTTTGGCGATATTTCGTGACAGTACGTCTTCCAATGAATTCGGTTCCATTCGACAAATGACCCATTCGAATGAACAGCCCTATAGTACTACATCCGACTTCCATATCTTTCCTATTTCGCCATGTAGTTGCCATTAAAAGATGTTCAACCGCTTCAATCCATTGCCAGTTTCAGCACAACCAAGTGCAGTCGCATGGCAAGGGCTGCGGTCTCCAGCATCAATGTGAACTTATGCTATTTTTGCTGTTGTTCTAGGGGGGAAATAGATGCATTGTGAAGTTTTGTAAACGTATTTATTTCGGGTACTTTTCTATTCTTGTATTGTATTTTTTCTATTCTATATCATTCGGCAGAGTGTTGCGGTATTGTATTTTTCTATTCTAACGTGCACCTCATTGTGTTGGAGTGAGTGAAATTTCAGTTTTCCTCCGCATTGATGGTGGTCGTCTTCTCGTTGGTTAACTCAGGAGAGTAAAAATGGGCTTGACAGTTTCGCGTGCGACAAGGACTTGTTGTCTTGTGGGGGCGACGACGTCTTGGAGTCATGGGACCAGAAGGGATGTGTTTCTTATATTCCGACGATGATGGTGGCGGTGTAAGAATACTCATATTGTTGTTGCTCTGCATTGTTGTCGTTTCTTGGTTTTATGAGACGATTAGGAGCTATTTTCGTATCGAAGTTATGTGTGAACGGAAGGTGTTTGTTATGGTCACGGGCAAACTTGCTCGAATCCTGCCTGACAAATCTCATTTGTCCACCTTTTTGTACACCTCTGCGTGTAATCCCATCATGAGAATTCAACATTCCGTCAAGGATGAAGGACAGACGAGATCCAGTCCTCTCGTAACAAAATTCTTCATACTAGGTGACAAGACTTGATACATTTTGTAGTCCTGTTGCCCTTGACAATTCCCATCAGGAACGTCTCTCAACAGTTTCAAACGAATCAGCACATGCGAGTGCGGTCGCATAGGAAGGGTTGTGAACACAAGCATCAACTTGGACATATGCTATTCTTTGCTGCTGTTCTACAAGATGCATTCAGGGTATTTATTTGGGCGTTCTATGTTATTTTTCTATTCTATCAGTGGCGTTGTGGCGACATCGTATGTGCATCATTCGGCAGAGTGTTGTTATATCGTGTCTTCTATTCTATACGATTCGGCAGCGTGTTGTTGTATTGTATTTTTCTATTCTATTGCGGACCTCATTGCGTTGAAGTGAGTGAAAG
This sequence comes from Cylindrotheca fusiformis, assembly GCA_019693525.1. Taxonomy (NCBI): domain Eukaryota; phylum Bacillariophyta; class Bacillariophyceae; order Bacillariales; family Bacillariaceae; genus Cylindrotheca; species Cylindrotheca fusiformis. The sequence goes on along the minus strand of JAAMXS010002598.1, from coordinate 1,631 downwards.
ATGAGTTTTACTCGGCACTGATGGTCGTCTTGTTGTCGGCGAACTCCGGAGAATAAAAATGGGCTTGGTATTTTCGAATGCGACAAGGACTGGTTGTCTTGTGGGGGCGACGCCGTCCAGGAGTCATGAGACCGACAGGGGTCTGTTTCGTATGTTCTCATGACATTGGTGGCGAAGTGGGAATGTCCATGTTTTTGTTGTTGCTTTGGATTGTTGTCGTATCTTGGTTGTATGAGAGGATCAGGAGCTATTATTGCTTGCTCGAATCATGCCCGATATCTCATTGTCCACATACTGTAGATAACTTTGTGTGGGACGTCCATTATTCCTTCAAGGACGAAGGATGGACGAGATCTACCCCTCTCGAGTGGTACTTGACAGTTCCCAAAATGGAAATACCTGAACGGTTCCAAACCTAATGCCCGAATCAGCACATGCAAGTGCAGTCGCATGGAAAGGGCTGCGTTCCCCAGCATCAATATGAACCGATGCCATCCTTGCTGCTGATGTAGGGGTGAATACATTCGTTTTGGGATTTAGCTGGGGTATATGTTTCGGCTTCTATGGTATTTTTCTACTGGTGCAATATGCATTCTGGGATTTTTTACTCAAGGGATTTCTATTTTGGTGTTCTTTGGTATTTTTCTATTCTATCGGTCGCATTGTGGCGACACTGCATGTATGTCCATCGGCAGAGTGACGTTGGATTGTATTTTTCTATTCTATCGTGGACCTCATGGCGTTGGAGTGAGTGCAAGATCAGATTTACTCGACACTGATGGTTGTCTTCTTGTTCGCCAACTCAGGAGCGTAAAGATGGGCTTGACATTTTCGAGTGCGACGAGGACTTGTGGTGTTGTGGGGACGATGACGTCTTGGAGTCATGGGAGCAGAAGGGGTCTGTTCTGTATATTTTGATGATGGCATTGTGGGAATGTTCATGTTGTTGATGTTCTTCGTGGTGTCGTTTCTTTTATGAGAGCTCTATAATTGTTTCGAACTTGCTCTCATACGGTTATGTGTGAATGGATGGTGTTTGTTATGGTCACGGCCAAACTTGCTCGAATCCTGCTTGAGAATTCTCATTGTAGACACCTTTGCATAGCGTTTTCGTTTCCCGCATGCCCTCAAGGTTGAAGGACGGACGAGGTGAAGTCTCAGGAAGTGATTGCAAACTATAAATCTTTTATAGGTGGCAGATGTGATGTGGTAGGCTTGTTGCCCCTAAAACTTGCCATCATCACTGTGTCTATTCCGGTTCCAACCAAATAACAGTATCAGCATATTCAAGTGCAGCCACATGGGGAGGGATGCGATCACCAGCATCAACATGAACCGATGCCATTCAGGCTGCTTTTCTGGGGGAAATATATGCATTCTGGGAATTTAGTCCGGGTATTTCTATTCGGTGTTCTATGGTATTTTTCTATTCTATCGGTCGCATTGTGGCGACATTGCGTGTATGTCAATTGGCAGAGTGATGTTGGATTGTATTTTCTATTTTGGTGTTCTATGGTATTTTTCTATTCTATCGGTCGCATTGTGGTGACACTGCGTGTATGTCCATCGGCACAGTGACGTTGGATTGTATTTTTCTATTCTATCGTGGACCTCATGGCGTTGGAGTTGGT
>JAAMXS010002590.1:40689-81758 GCA_019693525.1 Cylindrotheca fusiformis | reverse complement strand
ACATACGGAGCCTTCTTGATTGGTTCCTTCTTCACATATATGCGGCAAATCGCTTAATTGGCTCATCCGTGTCACACCTTGTAGCTATCAAATGGGGGCCCCAACATTTAGGGGGACATTCGTGTCTTGTTGGCAGCAGCACGACAACTCGGGTCCACGAAAGTAGAAAAGTGCTGAGTTCACCGCGGTGTTCAGGATGCTTGCAACAATACTGTACTGTGATATCAAGCTTCCGAACTCAGCACACTTCTGAGTCGAATACAGTAGTCAATGCCATTGTCATTGTTTGTCGCAATGCCAAGAAAACCCAACTAAAACCCGATATTGTGGATGGACAGACAGACTCTTCATTAAAATACTGATTCATAATTGTTCCCTCCAAACTACCAAAAATGCTCGTCTGGCCATTGTACGGACTGACAGTCGTTCATTCTGTTGCCGAATGGTCCCTTCCTCAGTCCTTATGTTGGGAATGACAATGGGCATGAAATCACTAGCCGGAAAGAAGATCAGAAGGAAAGGTTCATTTGAACGAAGAAGTGAATATGGCAGTAGCCGCATCCCTCTCCACAAGCTTCTTACTTATCCTAACCTGATCACACTACGTGGTGCACGGTATTTTAAAAACTATATTGTCGACAAGGTAGGCTCTGCAGAGTTCCTGTTGTTGTTCTTGTAGATGAAACAGCCGAAACAGTTCTGAGAATTCACATGTGATAAATAATCGATTGATATGTATCCAGTCACATGCCTCTCGAACTTCTGACAATCTGATGCTGGCGCCTTCGATGCAGTCAATGGTTGCCGACTTCTCTACCAATCCGTAGGGACTTCCACATACACTTTGCGTGAGACTTAGAGAGTAGCATGCAGAGCCTTGCAGTGCCGCTCTATGAAGGGCTCTTCCAAGTACCCTTCAATCATCGTCACCATGCTGATGTGGTGTTGTGTTGCAGTGACCGTTCGCGTTTGTACATATGGAACCGACGTACACATAACTGATGGTCACACGCCATCAGTAATATCAATGCGAATGGCGAACTCTGATATGCTATATAATAAATCGAATGTTCCAGTGAGCATGGTGAACAGTTGCGGAGATCCCGAGATACTACATCACTTTGATATATCTACTAATATGGAAGAGGCAATTCCAAAAGATCAAAGTTCCATCTTTTAAAATCCAACTCTGACGACTCCATTGGTGATCAATGACACTTCTCATAGCACTCTACCCATGCATAGAACTTAGTTTGGAAGTTACTACACAATTAATAAAAAATATTTAGCCCTCGCGGACTCTCCTGCTAATCATCAAAAATGCCAGAAAGATCGTCGGGGAAATCATCAAGCAGATTCTGCCCAGTAAGCAGAGATAAATTGTTTCGAAAGGGCATGATACAATGGTTAATCGGGGCATCCAGGATTCTTGATTGTGACGATGCAGCTGTATGATAACTTGAAGTCGATGTTTGATAGTCACGGAGAGCAGCTGGAGTGGGAGCAGGATGTTTCATGTTGAATGATAGTGAACCAAGCATTTCTTCTGTCAAGGAAGAATTATAGGTCTGATTTGAGTTTCTGGATGCTACAGATGATGAGCTCCCAATACTGACGATCGTACCAGCACCTTCTGCTTGCCTCATAGTTGAAGGAGATTGTGCTTTCTTTCTTGCAAACTTCGCCTTTGTGCTCGATCGATACTGCGTATGCAGAGCGTCTCTAAACATGCAGCCTGAAGGATCAGAAGTTGGAAGTAAGTGGCTGAATATTCGAAGAAAGAGCTGTATGGTCATCTGAATACAGAATGCAACTTACCAATTTTTTCTCTGGCAAATGCATTATCGACTTCCCACCAGACACCGTGTTGGAATTTGACAAATTGTGGCGCAGGACACACACTCTCAACGGTTTCCATGATCTCAGAAACAATGGCCGACTTTTCGACCTTACTTGGTGCCTCTGAGTACCCCTTGAGGTGCTTGTGAATGAGATACTTGAGGTGCTGGTTGCCGGTGGAAGTTGTATACACTCTTCCGCGCCCGCACAGGATGGTGTACTTGTCAGGTACGTAGTCATGCGGTAGCCTCGTTGTGATACCTCTTCGTGTCATTTCAACCATCGCAAAATCGATTTGTAAAGTGTATTGGTTTTCAGTTTACTATGTCGTATCTTGTTCGAATGATGAGATTACATTTCTGTTTTCGTATGATTGGTGAAGTTGGTGATAGTACTCAATCGTTGAGAGTTTGTGTTTCCTTCGCCCAGTAATGTAATAAATGGCAAACTTCCCAAGATGTAGTTCGTATTTTGCAAAATGTGGTTTCTGGACGCGTCATAAATGGGGAACGGAACCTGAGCGAAGGCACGACCGCTTCAGTGTGATTTAAGCTAGTTAGAAGAAATTCGCCAATTTGTTTTCTCCCCATACATCGTAAGAATAGGGAGCGATGAAAAGAGAAGTATCTTTCCTTAATTTGCGAAATTGGGAGAAAAGCATATACTATAGACCAACAGAACCCAGAACAGTTTCGAATCACAATGAAGGTTGCAGTCCGTTCAGCTCCTATTAAACTTAATGATTCGGCAAGGGTTCGCCAACCGCGTTTCTACGTAGCTGGTTGGAATAGGAACCCATGAATGATGTGGAGTGTTTTCGTTACGAAGGTGGGATCACTTTCTCAAGCGCCAAACTCGAAAGCAAGATATAGAAGCTATAGCATTTGGTAATCTAGCTTCTGGTAGAAGCGCTTCTCGAATTGCGTCATATAGCAGAAGTCATATCTTTGCTGATATCATCACACCTTCTACAATGATTGGGAGAAAAGAATCTTCCGACATGATCATAGCCATCACCCTGGAGGTCGAACATAAGTCAGTCCTTCGAAAGAAGCCACCAGTGCTCTGTGAAGTACAATTTCTCGGGATTCAAACGAGGTGCACTACATGGCCTTCTTTTTCCGATCCTGGGTCGTGGGATCAACTTAACACACCATTTGGAAGGTACGGTGTCTCCTCCTGTTCGTAGTAGGAGAGCTATGATGGCGATAGTTTCAAGAAAAATCTTGTTGAAAAGGACTATATTTTTGCTCGGAAGGAGAGAAATGGGGTTCGAGGTGCATTGGATTGAGTAGCGACATAGCGCAGGATATCTTTGGCTGTCTAAAGAAGTGTGATGCTTAGATGCTGATTCCTGAAGGGAACAAATCACAAAAGTGCGTGTCCTGTCATTTGCTTGCGACTTCCACAACTTGGGATCGTTCTAGTATATTTCCTTGAATTCAAAAACCTGTAAGAATGCAACAATAAAACCGCAAACAACGCACTTCATTTATTCTTCCAGGGTTCAAGACGTAATTCCGGTCGATAGAATCCATTGGCATTTTATGGAGGAGGACCCCAAATGTTTTTTGGGGTTTTATCTCGAGGCGGGACACCCCCCAATCTAAGTAGAAGTGACGTCATTGTTACTGACGACATCATCCATCATGTCACAGGCATGACGATCTTGTGTTGCACGTTGCACCAACGAACTGTGGGAAGAACATAATACTATGAATAGACAATGAAGTGCACGATTGTTTCTTGTCTCTGTTTGTTGATCAACTCAGTATGTTTTGGTTTTTCAGCTGTTGATCGTTTCTCCTGGAGTGGCAGCAAGAAACACCATCGACCAAGAAGAACAAGATCAGTTCCACAGTTCTTGGCTGTGGACCAAGATGAGCAACGACAATCGTCATTGTACAATGCAGAAAAATCAGCATCTTATGAAGCCCATCATGCTGTAGATGATTCAGTGCAGCGACAAGTTGAGGAGTACCTGGAAACTCGAAGGAGTCAACTGCAGATTGATGAGTATTTGAAGGCCGTCAATGGCCATCCAACCTCCGCTTCGATTGATGACAAAAGCCAGAAAAACACAAATAGTGACTTGATGCAACAAATCAAGGACAGTGGGATCGCTGGGATTATTTCTTTTGGGGTCATTCAAATGGGATTTTGGGCGCTGTCGTTTCCACTTGTCGTCTTTGCATTCTATCGAGTGACGGGGCATTTTCCAGATTTCCGAGACAGTGAGGATTTGGCGAAACTCGGAGCTGAGTCGTTTACTTTTGTCAACATTGCACGTCTAGCTGCTCCCTTTCGTATTGGATTTGCGTTGAGTTTGGTGCCTTGGATCCAGGAGAATCTTATTGATCCGTTCCACAGAGAACAACAGACCTGAACACTATGGAACTCGAACATCAAACGTCCTACAGAGAGTGCAGAACCATATTGCAGGGAAAATTAGAGTAGGTTGCTATACTCTGGATATCACCACACCAGAACTAGGATGAACCAATTGAAAATTTCAGTGGTAAGGATTGTCATGAAAGACGCCTCCAACCGATGAAGAGTGGTGCAGACGTCCAGAATAATGTTCTTCATGTAGAGAAACGTATCCTCGCCAGGGTGAGATAGTTTCACCGCTACAATCCTCAGGTAGTTTCGACCCGCTGTCGCAGAAAGACTGCAATTTGCAGAAACGAGTTGCTGAACGATCACGTCGTCGTAGACGAGGTGTTGGTTCCGAAGGAGATGTTCCTGCTGGACAAGGTCGTCGAGAATCAGGGCGAACCTAGTAGTAGAAGTGAAAAAATCGTTAATAAGAGAGACCATAATAGATTGCGTATCCTGGCGCAGCTGTTTGCTCTATCAACAGGGGGTTGGGATTCAACCATAGCTGAAACTTTTTCATTCCAACCGTTGCATGTCATTACCTCCTCTGGGGATCAATGTCGGCTCTTGCAACACCATGGCCAGGAGTAGAACTCAGTTGAAAATTGCGTGCATTGCTATTTAAAATGTTAACATATGTAAAGCTGCATTCCCTCGCTGACTATCCTAGCAAAAATGATGGGGTAAAGATCGTCCGCGAAATCATCAAGCAGATTCTCGTCGGTAGCCAAACAGAGTTTTTTTCAATGGGTCGCTTGATCGTGGTGATGCAGCTGCAAGATAGCTGGAAAAGGGGTGAGAATCGTCTGCAAAATCGTCAAGCAGATTCTCGTCGTAGCCAAACAGAATGAGCTGTTTTTCGAAGGGTCGCTTGATCGTGGTGATACAGCTGGAAGATAGCTGGAAATGGGGTGAAGATCGTCTGCAAAATCGCCAAGTAGATTTTCGTCCGTATTTATAGTAGCCTCGCTGACTATCCTAGTAAGAAATAGTAAAAAATGGGGTAAAGATCGTCTGCGAAATCATCAAGCAGATTCTCGTCGGTAGCCAAACAGAATGTGCTGTTCTTCAAAGGGTCGCTTGATCGTGGTGATGCAGCTGGAAGATAGCTGGAAATGGGGTGAAGATCGTCTGCGAAATCATCAAGCATATTCTCGTTGGTAGCCAAACAGAATGTGCTGTTTTTCAAAGGGTCATTTGATCGTGGTGATACAGCTGAAAGATAGCTGGAAATAGGGTGAAGATCGTCTGCGAAATCATCGAGCATTTTCTCGTTGGTAGCCAAACAGAATGTGCTGTTTTTCAAAGGGTCATTTGATCGTGGTGGTGCAGCTGGAAGATAGCTGGAAATAGGGTGAAGATCGTCTGCGAAATCATCGAGCATTTTCTCGTCCGTAGCGAAACAGAATGAGCTGTTTTTCAAAGGGTCATTTGATCGTGGTGATGCAGCTGGAAGATAGCTGGAAATAGGGTGAAGATCGTCTGCGAAATCATTAAGCATATTCTCGTCCGTAGCCAAACAGAATGTGTTTGTTAGATGATCGCTTGATCGTGGTGATGCAGCTGGAAGATAGCTGGAAAACATCGATCCATAGTCATGGAGAACATCACCTCTGAGAGCTGGTTCTTGACGGATGCGGTTCATTGACTTTGGACCAAAAATATCTTCTGCCAAGGAAGAGGCATAACTCTCTTCTGCCAAGGAAGAGTCATAACTCTCTTCTGCCAAGGAAAATTCATAGCTCTCTTCTGCCAAGGAAGAACCATAACTCTGGCTTGAGGTACTTGATACAACGGAAGATGAGCTCTCAATACTGACGATGGTCCGAACGCTTTCCTCCTGTCTCATAGTTGATGACGACTGTGCTTTCTTCCTCTCAAACTTCGCCTTTGTACTCGATCGATACTGCGTGTGTAGAGCATCTCTAAACATGCAGCCTTAGACGTGAAAAGGAGAGAGTCAGTGAGTATTTGACAAAAATATCGTATCTTCATCTGAATCGAGAATCAAACTCACCGATTTTTTCTCTTGCAAAAGCATTGCCGACTTCCCACCAGCCGCCGTCTTCGAATTTGACAAATGTTGGCTCAGGACACACAGCCCTGACGTTTCTCATGATCTCAGAAACAATGGCCGACTTTGGGATCTTGCCTCGTGCCTGTGAGTACCCCTTGAGGTGCTTGTCGATGAGAGACTTGAGGTGTTGGTTGCCAGTGGAAGTTGTATATTCTTTTCCGCGCCCACACAGGACTGTAAACTCTCCTGGTACGTAATCAGGTGGTAGCCTTGTTCTGATACCTCTTCGTTTCGTTTGAACCATTGTAGAGTTGTAACTCTGGCTTGAGGTACTTGATGCTACGGACGATGAACGCCCAATATCGACAGTTGTCGGAATATTTTCCTCCTGTCGCAGCATAGTAATTGATGAAGACTGTGCTTTCTTCCTTGCAAATTTCGCCTTTGTACTCGATCGATATTGCGTGTGTAGAGCATCTCTAAACATGGAGCCTTAGACGTGAAAAGGAGGAAGTCTGTGAATATTCAGCAAAGAACGCGTATCTTTATCTGCACCGGAATCAAACTTACCGATCTTTTCTCTTGCAAAAGCTTTGTCGACTTCCCACCAGCCGCCGTCTTCGAATTTGACAAATGTTGGCTCAGGACACACAGCCCTGACGTTTCTCATGATCTCAGAAACAATGGCCGACTTTAGGATCTTGCCTCGTGCCTGTGAGTACCCCTTGAGGTGCTTGTCGATGAGAGACTTGAGGTGTTGGTTGCCAGTGGAAGTTGTATATTCGTTTCCTCGCCCACACAGGACTGTAAACTCTCCTGGTTTGTAATCAGGTGGTAGCCTTGTTCTGATTCCTCTTCGTTTCGTTTGCACCATTGTAGAGTTGTAACTCTGGCTTGAGACACTTGATGGAAGGGACGATGAGCGCCCCATATTGTCGATTGTTCGAACACTTCCCTCGTCTCTCGTAGTTGATGAAGACTGTGCTTTCTTCCTCGCAAATTTCGCCTTTGTACTCGATCGATACTGCGTGTGTAGAGCATCTCTAAACATGCAGCCTTAGACATGAAAAGGAGGAACCCTGTGAGAATTCGACAAAGATATGGTATCTTCATCTGAATCGAGAATCAAACTTACCGATTTTTTCTCTTGCAAAAGCTTTGTCGACTTCCCACCAGCCGCCGTCTTCGAATTTGACAAATGTTGGATCAGGGCACACAGCCCTGACGTTTCTCATGATCTCAGAAACAATGGCCGACTTTGGGTTCTTGCCTCGTGCCTGTGAGTACCCCTTGAGGTGCTTGTCGATGAGGGACTTGAGGTGTTGATTGCCAGTGGAAGCTGTATATTCGTTTCCTCGCCCACACAGGACTGTAAACTCTCCTGGTTTGTAATCAGGCGGTAGCCTTGTTCTGATACCTCTTCGTTTCGTTTGAACCATTGTAGAATTGCTCAGAATATGGCTTGGATCCAATGATGGCCTTTTTTTAATAGAATGAAGCTTTTGTGATCTTTCTTTTCGAGAGTTGTTGCCGTGCATCACCCAAATTCGCCAGAGATGGCGTAACACTAAGATGATAAGACATTTTGGATTTACAGAAAGATACTTATACAGCATTGTCTTAGGGAATACCCCTTCATTCGCTACACTCTCATCGAACGAGTTCTTTGACCAAGGCTGCGGTTTCTCGCCTTCTCTGCAGTTCGGATATATCTAAATATTTGATTATTTGTAAGACTGGTCACGATGTGGAAGGAACTTGAGACATTTTTGCATTTGGAGAAAGATAGTATCTATGCAACAATGCCGTCCAAAATATCCCTCGATTCGCTCCTTCACTGCAGTTGAAGAAGTTTTTTGCACTCCTACGTGAAGATATGGAAGGCTGGTCACGATGTGGTTTCTGGTCTTCTCTCCAGATCGGATATGAATATGTGAAGATTTTTAAGGCAGGTCACGACTTGGTGACGTTTTCCAAGGCAGGTCACGACGTGGTGACGTTTTCCAAGGCAGGTCACGATGTGGAAGGAGAAAAGGACCTCTGCAGAATTGAGGTTGTAACAGGGAAAGTAGATGTTGTAATCGTGAAGTTCCAGCATTATTATGCAAAATACCTTATTGCAGAAAGGGGGAATGTAGGGGGATTCACTCAATAGTAACGGAGATACTAGGCAGTTCTAATAAAACAGTGCACTAGTGCAACACGATCCTCAATAGAGATCGCAACTTGTGTTGCAAAACTGCGTGCGCTGGTATATCACAACACCTGCATTGGCTACGTCGCCAACTAGCACATGACACAGGACCTTCCGTTGTTAAACACGTCGCCATCCGCAATGCATAGAACAGTGCGCCATGAGTCAGGAGCCACTGGCTTCTTAATCTTACCATAATGCTTTGTCGCGGAAGTGTGTTGGGTCGAGTTGTAGGTTTCTTTCCAAAGAGACATTCGATCTCATTCTAATTTCACGTATGTCGTAAGAGCCCAGTGTGGAAACTCATGTATGTAGTCTTGTGCGTTTGTTTCCGTTGGCGCAATGACCAGTTGTGGCGATTTGCGAGGTGAAGTGTTCTCAAAATTGCTAGAAAGCCTCTGATCAGTCAAAACAAAAATTCAGGAATCAAACGAACAATGTGTGCCACTGCTGTGCTTGAACAAGCACTGCAATGGAACCAGACTCCCAACCCCGTTGCTGCTGCGAAACCTATGATCTCCCTAAAGAACATGAACCGGTCACGAGTGACTCTGGGCTCATCCAGCTTCGACATGAGCGACTTTGCAGAAGCATCACAACAAGTTGAAAAATCTATCGCTTTCCCTTCGATTTCGTGGGACTTTGATGATTCTGAATCTGATGATAGCACCGTTGCTTTTGAACCAGCAAGCAAGAGAAGATGCAGCGGTTTGGTTCGATCAAAGATTTCTGCTGATCTATCAGCATACCCCCCAAGTCCAATAGATGTGGTTCTTCTGGATCCCTGTGTTGAGCATTTCAACACTATGGCTTGAACCCTATATTCGTCGCAGCCCTGTACGATGTCTCCGGTTCTAATTCTTTGAAAACTGTAGCGCTTTGTAGCAATTATATTCAATCCGGCCTTGCCTATCAATTGTTCACAACCCAAACATTCTACGAAAGTCAGCAGCAAAGAAATCGCCTCAATGAGGCCTTGCTTCTAGTAGCACCAGAAGCATGTCAACATGAGCATTTGACATGAACCGCCACAGCACAATCAAAACCATAAAACAGAGCTGGGAGCTGGGTTTCAGGATCCTAAAAGTTGAGTATGTATATGGGGTAGTAAGGTCATCGTGGGGATTGGATCGAAACTTGACATTGGATAGACGGATAGACTCTCATTGGGTGGTGAAAGGCAACAGATGCCTCAGATTCTTGTAGCCAGGGCACTACCTACTCTGGTGAGCAATTCCGGCTCTCATTCTAGCCAGGAGTAGAACTCAATTGAAAATTGAATTCCAATTTAGATGTTCAAAAATACTAGAGCTGCATTCCCTCGCTGACTATCCAAGTAAAAAATAGTAAAAAATGGGGTAAAGATCGTCCGCGAAATCATCAAGCAGATCCTCGTCCGTAGACAAACAGGATGAGTTCTTAAAAAGGTCACTTGATCGTGGTGATGCGGATGGAAGATAGCGGGAAAACGTCGATCCATAGTCATGGATAACATCACCTTTGGGAGCTGGTTCAGGACGGATCAGGTTCATTGATTTTGGACCAAAAATATCTTCTGCCAAGGAAGACACATATCTGTGGGATGTTGGACCGAAGATATCCTCTTCCAAAGAAGAGGCATAGTTTTCTTCTGGCAAGGAAGAGTCACTACTTTCGCTTGATGCACTTGATGCAACGGACGATGAGCGCCCGATATTGACCGATATTGGAACACTTTCCGCCTGTCTCAGAGTAGTTGATGATTTTGGACCAAAAATATCTTCTGCCAAGGAAGACACATAACTGTGGGATGTTACCAAGGAAGAGGCATAGCTCTCTTCTGGCAAAGTAGAGTCACTACTCTGGCTTGATGCACTTGATGCAACGGACGATGAGCGCCCGATATTGACGGATATTGGAACATTTTCCGCCTGCCTCAGAGTAGTTGAAGGAGACTGTGCTTTCTTCCTCGCAGATTTCGCCTTTGTACTCGATCGGTACTGTGGATGTAGAGCATCTCTAAACATGCAGCCTTGGACATGAAAATGGAGGAATTCTGTGAGTATTTGGCGAAGAAAGTGTATTTTCATCTGAGCCGAGAATCAAACTTACCGATCTTTTCTCTTGCAAAAGCTTTGTCGACTTCCCACCAGCTGCCATCTTCGAATTTGACAAATGTTGGCTCAGGACACACAGCCCTAACGCTTCTCATGATATCAGAAACAATGGCTGACTTTGGGACCTTGCCTCGTGCCTGTGAGTACCCCTTGAGGTGCTTGTCGATGAGAGACTTGAGGTGCTGATTGCCAATGGAAGTTGTATATTCTTTTCCTCGCCCACACAAGACTGTAAACTCTCCTGGTATGTAATCAGGTGGTAGCCTTGTTCTGATTCCTCTTCGTTTCGTTTGAACCATTGTAGAGTTGAAACTCTGGCTTGAGACACTTGATGAAAGGGACGATGAGCGCCCCATATTGACGATTGTTCGAACACTTTCCTCCTGTCTCATAGTTGATGAAGCCTGTGCTTTCTTCCTCGCAAATTTCGCCTTTGTGCTCGACCGATATTGCGTGTGTAGAGCATCTCTAAACATGGAGCCTTAGACGTGAAACGGAGGAAGGCTGTGAGTATTTAACCGAGAAAGTTAGCTTCACCTGAATCGAGAATCAAACTTACCGATTTTGTCTCTTGCAAAAGCTTTGTCGACTTCCCACCAGCCGCCGTCTTCGAATTTGACAAATGTTGGATCAGGACACACAGCCCTGACGTTTCTCATGATCTCAGAAACAATGGCTGACCTTGAGAGCTTGCCTCGTGCCTGTGAGTACCCCGTGAGGTGCTTGTCGATGAGAGACTTGAGGTGTTGGTTGCCAGCGGAAGTTGTATATTCGTTTCCTCGCCCACACAGGACTGTAAACTCTCCTGGTTTGTAATCAGGCGGTAGCCTTGTTCTGATACCTCTTCGTTTCGTTTGAACCATTGTAGAATTGCTCAGGATATGGTTTGGATGGTGAATGGTCTAGTTTTGTAGAATGAAGTTTTTTTGTGATCTTGTCCATGATCGTTGTTGCCGTGCATCACCCAAATTCGCAAGAGATGGCGCAACACTAAGATCATAAGACATTTTGGATTTGCAGAAAGATACTTATACAGCATTGTCTTAGGGAATACCCCTTCATTCGCTACACTCTCATCGAACGAGTTCGTTGAAGGAATCTGCGGTTTCTCGCCTTCTCTGCAGTTCAGATGTATCTAAATATCTGACGATTTGCAAGACTGGTCACGATGTGGAAGGAACTTGAGACATTTTTGTAGTCTGAGAATGATAGCATATATGCAACGATGCCGTCCAAAATATCCCTTGATTCGCTCCTTCACTGCAATCGAAGGAGTTTTTTGCACTCCTCCGTGAAGATATGGAAGGCAGGTCACGATGTGGAAGGAGAGAAAGACCTCTGCAGAATTGAGTCTGTAACGGGGAGAAGGAGTAGATGTTGTTAACGTGAAATCGCTTCGTTTTATCCCTCAGATTCACATAAGTGGATACGATTAGCCATTTTCAATAAAATTGTGTCCTTGTACAAGAACCGGATCCTCAATAGAGATCGCAACACCTTGTCTACGTCGCCAACTACACAGGACACGGGACCATCCGTTGTTAAACACGTCGCCATCCGTGCATAGAACAGTGGTGCAGAAGTCACGAGCCAGCGCGTTGTGGTTAATTGTTCGATCTCATTGTGGATTTCACGTCTGTCATAAGAGTCTAATGTGAAAATTGCATCTATGTCTGTACAGTACTAAACCTGAGCGTTTGGTTCTGGTGACTCGATGACCAGCCATGTAGTTTAAAATGATTTAGCACTCACTTTTCACCAAATATTAGAAGAAGAAAAAATTGTTTAATATCATTTTATACCGCTAACGCTCTTGAGACATCTAACGTTGCCACAAGTCGACCCGCGGTCACAGCTACTCGCATTCACTGTAGTAGGGTAAGGAACTCAAGGACCTGCTGAGGAGGAGGAGGGACGAAAGAATGATGCGACCGAACGTAGACCGCTGGTAATAGTACTGCGACGAGAACCTCGGGATGGCGGGGGATCAGGCGGACGGCGGCGAAGGTTCATAATACGGCGGCGAAGGGGGCGAAACACTGTCCGGATACTGGGCGTCAGTTGTACATCGGTGGGGCGGAGTTTGGCCTGCTGAATGCTGGCTTTAAAGAACGGGGTCCAACGGGCGACCCAGCCATAGTTGTCAAGCAAATGGCGAAATTGCGCTTCGTCGTGGTCCGGCTCTTCTGTCAGGAGAAATTGAACGTCACCAGCTCGGTACGACTCCCTGAGGGAATGGATCAGCCGCAGTTCCTGAAGGACTTTTTCGCGTCGACGTGGCACGCTCACCGAGGATTGAGAGCTATGGACGAGGTCATTGCGTTGCTTCCAAACTTCAAGGACCTTGGACATGAGGAAGGTCAGCACATCGGTCATCCACGAGGCACCAGAGATAGCCGGAGATGGAGAAACAGAGCGGAAGGCATATACGAAGGCATATACTTCATGTTGGAGGGGGGCCCACAGATCAGAGCGGCGTTCCAACCATCCGTCTCCGATTTTTGCAACCAGGGCAGTTCCTCCTCTGGTGATCATTATCGGCTCTCATTCTAGCCAGGAGTAGAACTCAAATAGAAAACCGATTTGCTATTTAGATGTTTACATATAATAAAACTGCATTCCATCGATGACTATCCTAGTAAGAAGTAGTAAAAAATGGGGTAGAGATCTGCAGCGAAATCATCAAGCAGATCCTCGTCCTTAGCCATGCAGGATGAGTTCTTCAAAGGGTCGTTTGATCGTGGTGATGCTGATGGAAGAGAGCTGGAAAAAGTCGATCCAAAGTCATGAAGAAGATCACATTTGGGAGCTGGTTCAGGACGGATGGGGTTCATTGATTTTGAATAGAAGATGTCTTCTGCCAAGGAAGAGACATAACTGTGGGATTTCGGACCAAAAATAACCTCTGCCAAGGAGGAGGCAAAGCTCTCTTCTGACAAGGAAGATTCACTACTCTCGCTTGATGCACTTGATGCAACGGACGATGAGCGGCTAATATTGACGATTGTTGGAACACTTTCCGCCTGCCTCATACTAGTTGATGAAGACTGTGCTTTCTTCCTCGCAAATTTCGCCTTTGTACTCGATCGATACTGCGTGTGTAGAGCATCTCTAAACATGCAGCCTTAGACATGAAAAGGAGGAAGTCTGTGAGAATTCGACAAAGATATGGTATCTTCATCTGAATCGAGAATCAAACTTACCAATCTTTTCTCTTGCAAAAGCATTGTCGACTTCCCACCAGCCGCCGTCTTCAAATTTGACAAATGTTGGCTCAGGACACACAGCCCTGACATTTCTCATGATCTCAGAAACAATGGCCGACTTTCGGATCTTGCCTCGTGCCTGTGAGTACCCCTTGAGGTGCTTGTCGATGAGAGACTTGAGGTGTTGGTTGCCAGTGGAAGTTGTATATTCTTTTCTGCGCCCACACAGGACTGTAAACTCTCCTGGCATGTAATCAGGTGGTAGCCTTGTTCTGATTCCTCTTCGTTTCGTTTGAACCATTGTAGAGTTGTAACTCTGGCTTGAGACACTTGATGGAAGGGACGATGAGCGTCCAATATTGATGGTTGTTTGAAGACTTTCCTCCTGTCTCATAGTTGATGAAGACTGTGCTTTCTTCCTCGCAAATTTCGCCTTTGTACTCGATCGATACTGCGTGTGTAGAGCATCTCTAAACATAGAGCCTTTGACATGAAAAGGAGGAAGTCTGTGAGTATTCGACCGAGAAAGTTAGCTTCATTTTAATCGAGAATGAAACCTACCAATTTTGTCTCTTGCAAAAGCTTTGTCGACTTCCCACCAGCCGCCGTCTTCGAATTTGACAAATGTTGGCTCAGGGCAAACATCCCTGACGTTTCTCATGATCTCAGAAACAATGGCCGACTTTGGGTTCTTGCCTCGTGCCTGTGAGTACCCCTTGAGGTGCTTGTCGATGAGAGACTTGAGGTGTTGGTTGCCAGCGGAAGTTGTATATTCGTTTCCTCGCCCACACAGGACTGTAAACTCTCTTGGTTTGTAATCAGGCGGTAGCCTTGTTCTGATACCTCTTCTTTTCGTTTGAACCATTGTGGAATTGCTCAAGATATGGCTTGGATGGTTAAGAGTCCAGTTTTTGTAGAATGAGGTTTTTTGTGATCTTTCTTGTTCGGAGTCGTTGTTGCCATGCATCACCCAAATTCGCAAGAGGTGGCGCAACACTAAGATGTTCAAACATTTTGGATTTGTACAGAAAGATACTTATACAACATTGGCTTAGGCAATACCCGCTTCATTCGCTACAATCTCATCGAACGAGTTCGTTGAACGAATCTGTGATTTCTCGCCTTCGGATATATATGAGTATTTTCAGATTTGCAAGACTGGTCACGATGTGGAAGGAACTTGAGACATTTTTGCATTCGGAGTAAGATAGCTACTATATATGCAACACCGTCCAAAGTATCCCTTGAGGAGTTTTTTGCACACCTACGTGAAGATAGGGAAAGCAGGTCACGATGTGGAAGGAGAGAAGGGCCTTTGCCGAATTGGTGTGAAATCTACAATGAGATCGAACAAGTCTCCACAACAAGACAGCCCTTGGAAAGAAACCGAAAACGCCATCCAACACACTTCCGCGACCACTCACTACAACGTAATATTAAAAAGATCCCACGGTGGCTCCTGACTTAAGCCCCACTGTCGTCCCGTGTCCTGGGCAGTTGGCGACGTAGTAGCCATTCCAGGTGTTGCTATGTAACGGCCCACGCAGTTTTGCAACACAAGTTGCAATCTACATATGTTGAGGATGCGGTTGACATGGACACCATTTTATTACAATGGCTTGCTTCCCCTTTCCTACTAGTCATTCCCCCATTATCCCCCTTTCTGCAATAAGGGATTTTGCATAATAACGAAGCGATTTGACGTTAAGAACATCTATACTCCTTCTCCCTGTTACAGTAATAGTCCTGAGCGTTTGCTTCCGGTGGCGCGATGACCAGTTGTACATGGAAGTTCAATCAAAGAACGCGGCCAAAGTCGTTTTGCAAGGTGGAGAAGAGATCTCACAAAATCGAGAAAGCTGGTCAGTCACACGAACCATGTCTGCCTCTGCTGCCCTTGAACAAGCACGTCAACAGAACCTTAATCCCAAACCCGTTGCTGCGGCGAAACGTATGATCTCCCTAAAGAAAATGAAGCGGTCCCAAGCGACTATGGGCTCATCCAGCTTCGACATGAGCGACTTTGCAAAAGCATCACAACAAGTTGAAAAATCTATCGCTTTCCCTTCGATTTCGTGGGACTTTGATGATTCTGAATCAGATGACATTTCTTTTGAACCAGCAAGCAAGAGAAGATGCAGCGGTTTGGTTCGATCAAAGACTTCTGCTGATCTATCAACATACTTCGAGTCCAATAGATGTGGTTCTTCTGGATCCCTGTGTTGAGTATTTCAACACTATTGTTTGAACCTTATATTCATTGCAGCCCTGCTGTACGATACCTCTCGTTCTAATGTTTTGAAAACTATAATGCTTTGTAGCAATTTTATTTTATCTTATCTTATCTATCAATAGTTTCGAACCCAAACAGTATACCGACTTTCAAATGGTTTTCATCCAAACCTCTTTTATCCAAACCTTTGTTGGCGTTCACAAGAGAGTTTCATCCAAACCCCTTCTGGCGTTCCCAACAAACTTCCAATCAGCTACTTGTGAAAAAATCACCTCAAGGTTGCATGCGAAAACCAGATAGCCACTCTTCTCATTTGATATCACATCTCAAGAGAAGGAATATCCGAGTCGTGCCTACACTCAACTATAGATGCTGTGGTGCTCCATCAGAGATCCATTGTCGGCCGGAACGTATTCTCTAATAATGCCGGGTACAAGAAAAAGAACCTTGTCCATTTGACATTCCTAGCTATGACAATGAGGACGACGAGCAACACAGGAGCGTCTTCTCACAGTGGTTTCGGAAGTATTTCGGGCTATTCTAATACTAGACTGAATGGTGTGTGTCAACAAAGATCTCTCAGTAACAATGAAATTGCTTGGAGAAGACGATTCTATCGGTTCTCGGATCCACTTGGTCTTCTGTCATAAGAACCGCCGCAGCAGTGGTAGCAGCCAACAAGACACAAAGTCCGCAACAAGGCAAAGAAAGAAAACGTCGCGGGACCTAATAAACGACGCGGGGCCTACTATTAGGAAGAAACGACGCGGGACCTAGAGAAAGTGTGAAAAAAAAGTATACCAGAGTCTCGTGTAGTTTTCTTGATGGCGGCTGGGCAATGCTATATACAGATGATCGAGACGATGCAATAATCCTTGATTCAAAATGATCTTTCGGGGAATGCAGACGAAGTACTCAGAAAAGGCACAATCAGAACCATAGCAACAGCTGGGAAGTTGGGTTAGAACTGCGTATTCTCCAACTGCCCTGCAACAAGAGCTATTACAGTAGACGACTCCAAGAAACCACAATCGAAAAGCTCAAAAAAGAGAGTGATCCTTGTTGGCACGGAGGAAACGTGTAAAAAATGAAAACAACCAAAGCAAAATGAGAAGTTGTACAAAGCCACGCGTCGAATTGCAAACATCGTAAAGCAAGACGTATCACGGACCCAATACGAACATGATGAACAGTTTACCCCAAAACGACAAATTCGAAACCAAACAAAGGCAAGGGCATGCGTTCTTGTAGTAACTGTGGGAAAGGTGCATTTCTGCAATACGTCCGTTCCTCAAAATCAAGTGTAGTGCTGAGTAATTTATTAACACGAACACTAGGAAAGAGCCACCTCGATGTATCGAATGTGATGTTTCGCTTTTTGGGTTCCACCTCCACTTATTCTCTATCGCTCTGATGTGCTGTGCCAGCCCTGAAGTGCCAGCTTTGGCCGCTAGTAGGTCTCTGCGCGGCATGTTTTACGGGTTCTCCATGTATATCTTGGACAAATTCTACTTACAAAATGGTGGTATTAGCAGTCGTACAGAACGTCCTTCTTCACTCCTGTAAAGAACTTCGTTTCGGCCGTGAACAGTTCTTTTTCAGCTTGAGTACAGTACTGCCTGTATTGAGAAGAATCGAAACCGGAATGAGTTTCCAGGATGTTTTCTGAAGAATCATTTCAACCATGCGTCTCAGATTTTGCAACCAGGGCACTACCTACTCTGGTGATCAATGTCGTCTCTTGCAACATTCTAGCAAGGAGTAGAACTAAGTCGAAAATTGCTTTGCTATATATTAGAAGATAACATGTAAAAACTGCATTCCCTCGCTGATTATCCAAGTAAAAAATAGTGAAAAATGGGGTAAAGATCGTCCGCGAAATCATCAAGCAGATTCTCGTCCGTAGCCAAACAGAATGTGTTTTTCAAAGGTTCGATTGATCGTGGTGATGCAGATGGAAGATAGCTGGAAAAAGTCGATCCAAAGTCATGGAAAACATCACCTTTGGGAGCTGGTTCAGGACGGCTGGGGTTCATTGGTTTTGGACCAAAGATATCTTCTGCCAAGGAAGAGGCATAGGAGTAACTCTCTTCTGCCAAGGAAGCGTCACTACTTTTGCTTGAGGCACTTGATGCAACGGATGATGAGCGACCAATATTGACGATTGTTGGCACACTTTCCGCCTGCCTCATAGTAGTTGATGAAGACTGTGCTTTCTTCCTCGCAAATTTCGCCTTTGTACTCGATCGATACTGCGGGTGTAGAGCGTCTCTGAACATGCAGCCTTAGGCATGAAAAGGAGGAAGTATGTGAGTACTCGACAAAGAAAGTGTGTTTTCATATGAATCGAGAGTTACACTTACCGATCTTTTCTCTTGCAAAAGCATTGTCGACTTCCCACCAGCCATCGTCTTCGAATTTGACAAATGTTGGTTCAGGACACACAGCCCTGACGTTTCTCATGATCTCAGAAACAATGGCCGACTTTCGGACCTTGCCTCGTGCCTGTGAGTATCCCTTGAGGTGCTTGTCGATGAGAGACTTGAGGTGTTGGTTGCCAGTGGAAGTTGCATATTCCTTACTACGCCCACACAGGACTGTATACTCTCCTGGTACGTAATCGGAGGGAAGCCTTGTTCTGGTACCTCTTCGTTTCGTTTTAACCATTGTAGAGTTGTAACTCTGGCTTGAGGAGGCACTTGATGCAACAGACGATGAGCGCCCAATACTGACTGTTGTTCGAACACTTTCCGCCTGTCTAGTAGTTGATGAAGACTGTGCTTTCTTCCTCGCAAATTTCGCCTTTGTACTCGATCGATACTGCGTGTGTAGAGCATCTCTAAACATAGAGCCTTTGTCATGAAAGAGGGAAGTCTGTAAGTATTGGACGAAGAAAGTGTACCTTCATGTGAACCGAGAATCAAACTCACCGATTTTGTCTCTGGAAAATGCAGTATCGACTTCCCACCAGCCGCCGTCTTCGAATTTGACAAATGTTGGCTCAGGACACACAGCCCTGACGTTTCTCATGATCTCAGAAACAATGGCCGACTTTCGGACCTTACCGCGTGCCAGTGAGTACCCCTTGAGGTGCTTGTCAATGAGAGACTTGAGGTGTTGGTTACCAGTGGAAGTTGTATATTCGTTTCCGCGCCCACACAGGACTGTATACGCTCCTGGTATGTAATCAGGTGGTAGCCTTGTTCTGATACCTCTTCGTTTCGTTTCAACCATTGTAAAATTGCTTTGCAAAATGTTTTGCTTCAATGTTCAGGTTATGCTTGGAATGGTTGAGAGTCTAGTTGTTATCTCTTAGAAGCTTTTTTCATCGTCACGTCAAGATTCTGTGTTTCCGTTCACCCAACTTCGCAAGAGATGGCGGAACAGACATTTTGGATCAGAGAAAGATATATATACAACAATGGCTTAGGGAATACCCCTTGATTAGCTACTCTGTCTTCGAAGGAGTTCCTTGGACAAGGCCGCCTTCTCTACTGTTCAGATATGAATTTGTAGTGATGCTGGTCACGATATGGAAGGAACTCGAGCGAAGGACCTCTGCAGAATTGAATCTGAGAAATGGTAGTTGTTAAAACGTGAAACAACACCGTTAACATGTAAAATCCCTTATTGCCGAAAGGGGGATAATGAGGGGATTCGCTATGTAGTGAAGGTGATACCAGCCATTTCAATGAAAAAGTGTCCGGATCCTCAAATAGAGTATATTCCAAAACTGCGGTCGCCGTTATTTCGCACTTCCTGCATTGGCTACGTGGCCAACTACTCCTGACACGGGACCATCCCCTGTTAAACACGTCGCCATCCGCCAAGCATAAAACAGTGTTCCATAAGTCTGGAGTGACTGCGGAATCTTAGTAGTCCCATTTGTACTATAATATGTTTTGTCGCAGGGTGTTCTATCGCGTTTTAAAAAGTTTCTTTCCAAAGGCTTTTCAATCACTAGACTTCACGTACGTATGTCATAAGAGCCAAGCGTTTGATAATCTCGCCCCTAAGTATGCGCTGACAGTCTTGTAGTTCTGTTTCACTTATTATTGACGCGTGATGCTCGTCAATCCTGCCAACAAGTCGTGTCTGTCTTTATGAAAGGGGGTATGTATCACTTCCCAAAACCTATACCCCAATAGTTAAGGGTTCCCCTCCCCGTTGAATATAATCTTTGCAGCAACAACAAAAATAACCATCCATTGTGGGTCCGAACGTATTCTCTAATAATAATGCCGCAGGTACAAGATAAAGAAGAACCTTGTGCATTTGACTCTGAAAAAACTAGTCGTTGTTCCCTGCTATGACAACGAGGACGACGAGAAACACAGGGAGTGGTGGCCGTCGGAAGTTTTTGAGCTATTCTGTGTGAAGGGTGTCAACAAAGATCTCTCAACCATGAAAAGACGATTCCATTGGTTCTCGGTGCAGTATTTGGTGGCAGCAGCAAGAAGACTGTACAAAATCCAAATCCGTTACAAGATAAAGAAGGAAGAAGAAAAGCTTTGCTGGACATAGAAAAGTGCGAAAAAAAATAGTGCCAGCATCGTGCAGACGTATCGGGAACTGATGCAGCGAATGATATATAGTCTTTCTTCAAAAGCGATACTTACATATTCCTTATGGTTCTTCATTTTCGACTGACGTCACCGACCGTGTTTTGTTGACTATGGCAATTGCGTTGCAACAACAAACCGTGATGTGAAGTACACATACTATGAATAGACTATGAAGTACACGATTGCTTCTTGTCTCTGTTTGTTGATCTACTCAGTATGCCTTGGCTTTTCCGCCGTTGATCCTTTCTGCGATAGAGGAGCTGCTGGCGGTGGCAGCAAGAAACAGTTTGGACCAAGAAGGAAGAAGATCAGTGCTACTATTCCTTGTTGCCAACCAAGATGAGCAAAGAATAGTGCCTACATTAGAGAAAAATCTGCATCCTATGCAGCCCATGCTGGTGACGATTCTTTGCAGTGCAGCGACACATTGAGGAGTACCTGGAGATTCGATGAGTCAACACTAGATTTTATAATGAGTTTTTGACGGGTGTCACAGGCCATCCAACCTCCACTTCGATTGATGACCAAAGTCAAATTAACGCAACAATTCTATGGGTATCATTCAATTGGGGTTTTGGGCGCTGTCGTCTCCACGGCTTTTCTAGTTTTTCGAGTCATGGGGCATTTTCTAGTTTTTCGAGACAGTGAGGAGTGAGGATGTGGCCAAACTCGGAGCTGATTCATTTACATTTGTCAAGATTGCACGCCAAGCTGCTCCCTTTCGCATTCGGTTTGCGTTGAGTTTTGTGCCTTGTATCGAGGAGAATCTTATTGATCCGTTCCAGAGAGAACCACGAATGAATACTGTCAAGCTCGAATACCATTCGTCACACAGAAAGCGCAGAACCATATTGCAGGAAAACTTACAATCAAGACACTGTCTCCCCAGAACGACCGAAATTTACTTTTTTCCCAGTGGCTACTCTGAATAATCCTACAGCATGACTACGATAAACCATTCTCAGAATCTTTAAGGCCATATGTTGATAGCAACTGTTTCAAAAACAAAGTCATTAACATAGGTGAATCAATTTTGTCAGTCATTCTATTGCTGAACGGGCCCCTTCATGACAATGGGCCTGAACCCTCTATCCAGATTTGTTCACACTTCGAACGTTATGGCGCACGAATCATCACTAGCAGAACATGCAGGTCAGCAACTCTAAGCAATCTTTATCGACGAGGTGTTTTTGGGATGGTGGATGTTATTGTATGTGGGACATATTATCCCGAGCAAGCTGGAGCTATTCTCGGCATTCACATTCAATGAACAATCGACCGATATTTTCCAGAGATAGTAGCA
Organism: Cylindrotheca fusiformis; assembly: GCA_019693525.1. Classification (NCBI taxonomy): domain Eukaryota; phylum Bacillariophyta; class Bacillariophyceae; order Bacillariales; family Bacillariaceae; genus Cylindrotheca; species Cylindrotheca fusiformis. The sequence goes on along the minus strand of JAAMXS010002590.1, from coordinate 59,926 downwards.
TGCCACCTTCTCTCATGGGTTTCTGGCAACCTGATGATAGTACCATCGCAGTAGTCAATGGTGGGATGTAGTGCATAAGAGTAGTACGAAGAAGCTTGAACTGCGGCTACTCGGAACCGCCCTCCCTGGCTTGCTGAACCTCCGATTATTTTGTTGACACTGTTTTCACGGCACCAACTTTTTGTTGAAGTTTTGTCACAGCGATAGTAGATTCCACCATCCCAAAATGTCCACTTGAATCTCCATAACTTAAGAGATTCATTAGTAGGCCATTAGAAACGTATCAAAGCAGGTGTCCCTGCACATTTTTTTCGAAAAGCGAACTCCTCATTTGTTTGTATATAAATAACGGTCATTGACCATGACCAGGATCACGACCAAAATCATGGCGAATTGTATCATACTCAATCATGTTGTAACTGCTTCCGACGTCTGGGATGCGTCTTGCACATCGAGCAAGATATTTTCTTCTTTCAGGGGCGAAACCTCCATTGCGATCAATGTCACCTTTCGAAACACTGATGTAGCTAGGATATAACTTGATTGAAATACATGTTTACAATTCATCTGGGTTTTATAACAACGTACAACACTGAATTCGGTCACTAGTCTACGTATCATTGAAAATGGCGGAAAGATCGTCCGGGAAATCGTCAAGAAAATTTTCGTCACTAGCCAGAGAGAATTTGTTTTTGGTAATGGGGACATTCGGGTTGCTGGGTTGTGGTGATGCAGCTGTAGGATAGCTGAAAAGCACTGATCCGTAGCCATGGAGGACAGTACCTCCCTGTGCTGGTCCAGGATGGCCCGTGTTGTTTGGCTGTGGACCAAAGATCTCTTCTGCCAAGGACGAGTCATAGCTCTGGCTTGCACTGCTGGATGCTACGGACGATGAGCTCCCAATACTGATGATTGTTGGAACACTTTCCGCCTGTCTCATAGTTGATGAAGACCGTGCTGTCTTCCTCGCAAACTTCGCCTTTGTACTCGATCGATACTGCGTGTGTAGAGCGTCTCTGAACATGCAGCCTGAAAGATGAGAAGTTGGACTTGAGTATTCGATGAAAAAAGAAGTGAATGGTCATCTGAATTGAGAACGAAACTTACCAATTTTTTCTCTGGCAAATGCAGTGTCGACTTCCCACCAGACACCCTCCTCAAATTTGACAAATGTTGGCTCAGGACATACACTCCTGACGTTTCTTATGATTTCCGAAACAATGGCCGATTTGGCGACCTTGGTTGATGCTTCTGAATACACCTTCTGGTTCTTATGGATGAGAGATTTGAGATGTTGGTTGCCGGTGGAACTTGTATACTCCTTTCCACGGCCACAAAGGACTGTGTACTCTTCGGGGACGTAATCAAGCGGTAGCCTTGTTCTTATACCTCTTCGTTTCATTTGAACCATTGAGAAATTGATCTTTAAAATGTTGTGCTTCAATGTATGTTCAGTCTGTGTCTTGGTTATATGAGAATCCGAATTTCTTGTGATGCAAGCTTGCGACGAGAGTTCGTGCTATTGCCAGACCAAACTTCTTTGGCAAAATGTCAAGATTCGGATCTTGACCCTTTTCATTTGGAGAAGCAACCAAGTGATATCCCTTTGTTCCCACTTCTTTAATTGAAAGATGTTGAACAAAGCCTCTCGTAGAATTTGAGACCTTGCTTTGTATTTGGAGAAGAGACCAAATAATATCCCGCTATTCCTTTTCTTTAGAAACGGAGATGTTGAACACAGCCTGACTTTTGCTCAGACGCAAAGAAATCAAATGGCGCGCGATACCCAACAGCCTCTCGAAAAATGAGTGGTGAATAGGAGGTACTCGAGGGACGCATCACAGTTTCGAATCGAAAACTGTTGCAAGAGCCCATATACTCAGCCTTTCAGTAGCAAGATCTTTGATTCGAAATTGATTCGCGAGCTGATGGTTTTCTATATTACGTCATCAGAAACTATCCAAGCAGGTGTCCCTGCGCATTTTTTTTGGAAAAGCGAACATTGGGCATAACCATGATCACGACCATAATCATGTTATTCCAACAAACATGTCTTTATTCCCTTCTCTAAATGGAGATGTCGAACAAAGCCTGGCTCTTGCTCGCAAACATAGAAATCAAATGGCGCGTCTAAATGTAACAGTCTCGATTATTCGTGATGAATGGTGAAAGAACTCGAGCGAACGCATCACAGTTTCGAATTGATGAAAAGCCTTTGAAACATAGCTAGTGATGAACTCGTCATCATGAACAAGCGTTCGCTAACTACGTGACAGGCTTGGAAGTCTCTCGTTGTTGTGAAGTTCCCAAAACGCGAGTCCAGAAAGCGTGTACTACTATGGGGCTGTGCATTTGGCAGTCTACGTCATATTGGATTGCTCGACGACATAACAAATGCCGATTGCACACCTTTCAAATTCTATTTTGCGAATATTCTGACAATTGGAGCAAAGTTCCTACTGTAACATCATAGTTCAGAAGAAGTCGTTTACAAAGACTGGGGGCGCTTGACAACAATGGAATTCAAACGGGGGCAGCCGGCCCCCAAATCAAGAATAGTTCAGCAACGGAGCACGGACTGACGTTCTTGGAAGACAAAACAGCAATTCTTGTTGGCCAGACAATGAACGTTGGGGGAACATACAATGAGCAGTGAAGTACACGATTGCTTGTTGTCTCTGTTTCTTTATCTACTCAGTATGCCTTCTGTAGATCCTTTCTGCGGGAGAGGTGCTGCTGAAAGTGGCAGCAAGAAACAGTATCAAACGAGAAGAAGATCAGTTCTAGTAGTCCTCGTTCTCGACCGACCAGCAAGAACAACGAAGAGTATCGTTCTACAATGCAGCGAAATAAGCATCTTATGAAGCTATGATGATTCAGTGGAGCAACCAGCCTCCACTTCGATTGATGAGGAAAACCAGAAGAACTGGAATCGTGACTTGATGCAACAAATGAAGGGATCGTTTCATTTGGTGCCATTCAATTGGGGTTTGGGCGCTGTCGTTTCCACGAGTGGCCTTTGCATTCGATCGAGTGATGGGGTATTTCCAGATTTTCGATTCCGATGAGGATGTGGCCAAGCTGGGAGCTGAGTCTTTCACGTCCAGCTGCTCCGTTTCGCATTGGGTTGCGTAGAAGAGTTTCATTGATCCGTCCAAAGAGAATTCTATTGCGACTTCCAAACGACCTAAAGAAAGCACAGAAAAATATTGCAGGAAACATTACAATCAACGCATTGTCTCCCCAAAATGACCGCAAGATACTATTTCCTCGGTTGCGACTCAGGATAATCCTACAGCATAACATTCTCGGCTTTCGGTTGATAGCAGCCGTTTCAATGATGAAGTCATCAATGATAGATTTCATTCAATTGCTGAAGGTCCCCTACTACCTCAGATATTGTGATAGGAGTGACGAAGGGCATGATACCTGCAGTCTCACTTCCCTCAAGCCGCAACTCATGTCAAACGTCGCCGCCAAACGCTCCCTGGATCCTCTTTTGAGGTTTCCAAGGTGAGTACTGTTGTGAAAGACACAACCAACCGATGAAATGAGAAGTCTAGCGTCCTACAGAAAGCGCAGTTCCATATTACAGGAAAGATTACAATCAACAAATTGTCTTCCTGGATCGACCACGTGAGACCAGTAGCTATACAATCTCGTCAAACTTAATTTTTTATTCCTGCCGATAGCGCGTTTGCTGAACGGTCCCAAAATACAGTCAGATATTTTGCCATGAATGAAATCTCTGCCGAATCATATCTTCAGATTCCACCATCTTCAACTGTCGCATCGTTTCGCACTTGAATCTATGCCTCACTAGATGATTCATTCACGCCATCTCAAAGTATCAAAGGATCTGCCCTCCGGCATTTTTGCAGAACAGCGACCATGGTGAACAGTATCTGTAGACCAGCAGCAAGATCACGACCAGCAGCACGAAACTGCATCAATCTCGACGTCTGCGATATGTCTTCTTCCGCATCGACCAAGGAAGTTTGAAATCATAGCAGTCGACTACCCCGATCAAAAAAAGATACAGTTCATGTTTCTTCATTTTGTGACCACTGGGTTTTCGAAACCAAGAGGGCGATAGCTCCATTGGTGATCAACTACCTCTCGTAACACTCGAGCCAAAAAAGAAATTAATATGAAATCATAATTTAAATGTTAACATACAAAGCTGTGCATTCCCTGGCTGAATCTGCTACACTTCATCGAAAATGCCGGACAGATCGTCCGGAAAATCATCGAGGAGATGTCCGCCCGTAGCCACAGAGAAAGTGTTTTTCAAGGGCATAACGCAATGGTTAATGGGGATATTCAGGGTTCTTGATTGCGGTGATCCATTTCTAAGATAGCAGGGAAACATTGAGCCATAGTCATGGAGAACATCACTTCTTGGAGCCGGTTCAGGAAGGTTCGAATTGATTGATCTTGGACCAAAGATCTCTTCCGCCAAGGCAGAATTGTAACTCTGGCTTGAGTCTCTTGATGCTACAGATGATGAGCTCCCAATACTGACGATTGTTGGAACACTTTCTGCCCGCCTTATAGTTGAAGGAGATGTTGCTTTCTTCCTCGCAAACTTAGCCTTCGTACTCGATCGATATTGCGTATATAGAGCGTCTCTAAACATGCATCCTGAAGGATGAGAAGTAGAAAGTATGTGAGTATTCGATGAAAAAAGTGAATGTTCTTCTAACTCGAGAATGACGCTCACCGATCTTTTCTCTGGCAAATGCATTGTCGACTTCCCACCAGGCGTTGTCTTCGAGTTTGACAAATGTTGGCTCAGCACATACACTTCTGACTTTTCTCATGATCTCAGAAACAATGGCCGACTTTGCGACTTTGCTTGGTGCCTCTGAATACCCCTTGAGGTGCTTGTGAATGAGAGACTTGAGGTGTTGGTTGCCGGTGGAAGTTGTATACTCTTTTCCGCGCCCGCACAGGACGGTGTACTCTTCGGGTACGTAGTCATGTGGCAGCCTTTTTCTGATGCCTCTTCGTTTCATTTGAATCATTGCAAAATGATTTGGAAAGTGTGTTGGTTCAATTTCTGTTCAGTTTATGTTGTGCACGGATGAGAGTCCATTTATTTTATGAACGATCGTCCAGATTTCGTGTTTCCGCCAGCCAAAACTGATAATGTCAAACTTCTCAAAATGAAGTTGGTATTTTGCAAAACTCAGATCTTGAGCTCTTTGCATTCGGAGAAACAACCTTGTGGCAAAACGGCGTCGAAAATGTCCCTATATTCACTTATTTAAAGGAGAACAGGCCAAAAAAGTCTGGAAACAGTGAAACACAAGGTGACGTTTCTAGTTCTCATTTAACTATCTCGAATATTGGTCATGAATGTGGAAGGTACTATGTATGCGAAGGATCCATAATTGGCTCTTGCCTGAAAAGCGTCCGCCAACGATAAAACGGATACAGAGTATCTTGAAGAGGATTAGGGAGCGATAAACGAAAACCATCGGCTGAGCCCCTTCAGTTTGTGGAGTAGCGATATTAACACCTTATCAATTCAAAACTTCGGATTGTCTTGAATTTGCTTGTTTGTTGCGCTGGATAATACTACACCAAGACTGGGATGAACCATTTCAGAAACACCGTCGTTTAATAGTTTTGAAGTCAAAAAAGTCAATACATCTTTATCAGTCATTATATTCTATGGCACCAAGACTGAACGGTCCCTACCTTCATATATTGTGATTGGAATGACAGCGCTCAGGAAGCCGCTAGCCGCTTGCCGCAGCGACGCCAACATGTCCAAAGAAGCCCCAGCTTTCTTGCAGCGATTTGAAAACGTCACAAGTCACGTCAAACTTGGGTTGGAATGCCCCTTGCCAATTTCAACAAAAAGGGTATTTACCAGCTGGCAACGTGAAGAAAGAATCCTTGCCTCAAACTGATAAAGACGATTGGATTGCAATCATCATTGGTTTCTTAGTAACACTTTGACTTGTTCCACGCACGTGTTGTTGGCTGACGTAGTTGCAAGGGCTCTCTCTGGCTGTTTCGCTAGATGGTTGGGTTTCCCGATCCGTGTTGACTTGTACTGAACTCCGCACTCATTCAGTTCAGAGCCTCGATTCACTTCCATCAACAATAGTTCTTTGATCAAAGGCATGGTGAACGTTGTTGTTGTCGCTGAGACATAGTTGCTTGGGTAAGCCAAAGCAATTCTCACCATTTGCACGTGGGGAACAATCGACTGATACTTTCATGAGATAGTCGGAAGCCTCCCTCCGCCTTCTGGTATTCTGATGCTAGTGCTTTAAGCAGTCAATGGTCGCCGCTGTCCAACAACAGGATGCTTTGGGACCAAGGCATCCTGTTGTTGAAGTTGTTGCATGGGTTTATATCGAACTGTCGTTCCGTTTAGTACTTGAACCTACACATCATTCGACATCAGAGACTGCAACCCGCACTGTCCTCTCGAATGCTTGTGGACGTGAACTCTTGCTCATGGTGAACAGTATCTGTAGACCAGGAGCAAGACCAAGATTACGACCAGCAGGACGAAACTACATCATTTTCAGACGTCTCTGGTGTCTTCTTCCGCATCGACCAAGGAAGTTTCGAAACTGCAGTCGACTACCCCGATCAAAAAAGATACGAATCGATCACTTTATGACCACCGGGTTTTTGAAACCACGGGCAATAGCTCCATTGGCGATCAACTACCTCTCGTAACACTCGGGCCAAAAATAGAAATGAATATGAAATTATAATTTAAATGTTAACATACAAAGCTGCATTCCCTGGCTGAATCTGCTACATTTCATCGAAAATGCCGGACAGATCGTCTGGAAAATCATCGAGGAGATGTCCGTCCGTAGCCACAGAGAAAGTGTTTTTCAAAGGCATAATGCAATGGTTGATGGGGATATTCAGGGTTCTCGATTGCGGTGATCCAGTTCTAAGAAAGCTAGGAAACATTGAGCCGTAGTCATGGAGAACAGCACTTCTTGGAGCCGGTTCAGGAAGGTTCGTATTGATTGATCTTGGACCAAAGATCTCTTCCGCCAAGGCAGAATTATAACTCTGACTTGAGTCTCTTGATGTCACAGATGATGAGCTCCCAATACTGACGATTGTTGGAACACTTTCTGCCCGCCTTATAGTTGAAGGAGTGGCTTTCTTCCTCGCAAACTTAGCCTTCGTGCTCGATCGATATTGTGTATGTAAAGCGTCTCTAAACATGCATCCTAAAGGATGAGAAGCCGAAAGTATGTGAGTATTCGATGAAAAAAGTAAATGTCTTCTAACTCGAGAATGACGCTCACCGATCTTTTCTCTGGCAAATGCATTGTCGACTTCCCACCAGGCGTTGTCTTCGAGTTTGACAAATGTTGGCTCGGCACATACACTCCTGACTTTTCTCATGATCTCAGAAACAATGGCCGACTTTGCGACTTTGCTTGGTGCCTCCGAGTACCCCTTGAGGTGCTTGTGAATAAGAGACTTGAGATGTTGGTTGCCGGTGGAAGTTGTATATTCTTTTCCGCGTCCGCACAGGACAGTGTACTCTTCGGGTACGTAGTCATGCGGCAGCCTTTTTCTGATACCTCTTCGTTTCATTTGAGCGTTTTTGTTCAGTGTTGGTTCAGTTTGAAGTTGCTGTATTGAATTTGGATGTGAGAGTCCACTTGTTTTATGATTGGAGTACTTGTTTTATGATTGGAGTTTGTGATACTCTGTTTCAGCAAGAGTTCGTGTTTTCCGCCGGCCCAACATAATAAATGTCCAACTTCCAAAATGAAGTTGGTATTTTGTAAAACTCAGATCTTGAGGCCTTTGGAATCAGAGAACCAACCATAGAACTTCGAACTTGATGCCCGGCAACGACTAATATATAGGACTCGTTTTATTCGCTTATTTATGGAGGTGTCGAGCAAAGCCTGACAGTTGCTAGGAAACTGAGAAACAAAATCTGGTTTCATGACATCTACATAACAAGACAGGCTTGAAAGAAACGTCATGGAATGGGGAAAGAAAGCCAGCGAATGCAAGACAGTTTCGAATCGAAGAAGGGCCCTTCGAAAACCACTCATTTCTAAGCTCTTCCAGATCAGTATCTAAATAGAAATTTAAAGGTACGGTGAGGGTACGCCAACAGGTTCCCTTAATATGTAAAGTGGTCTGGAAGTAAAATTCGCCAGCAACGCAAGACCAACATGAAAATGGTTCTAAACGCTGCACTTTCTGTTTTTCAACTTCCCCATCTCGACTAGTTCCGAAACAAATCAAGGAAGTTTTTTCTTTTATCAATATACATACAGTACACACTGGAAATGCGCACACAGCTCAAGCAACCATCCATGCAGGGGTATGGATTGATATGCTTCTTGCAGGCATTCCATACTTCCGGCATTTTCTTGAGGAACGCGTAGGTTGTTGGTCACTAGGAGAGCTGCCGTCAAGTCAGAATCCTGGGGTAGGGGGCCATTCCACAATCCTTGACCCAGTTCCGTGCAAAGTGATTGAGAACTGGATGGGAATTGTAACGCCAAGGAAAGGGCCAACGCCTTTCTTGAACCAGACACATAACCCGGAGTTTGCTCCGAATCGCTCCTTATCAATCAAAATCTCTAAAAGACTGTATTGGAAAGAGAACTTCGGACACAATAAAGCATAATAATAGTTCAGATCAATATTTATGTGTCTTTACCACAATTGAAGCCTTAGAACTCCATGCAACAAACCTTATTTGTCAACTCTCTCTGAATCGAGCTGTGTGGGGTTGACTTTTTGTTTTGGCTTTTGGATTGGCCAGGGTTTCAACGAGCTCGTGAGACTTCCAAGTTTGATTGTTTGCAAACATTTCATTTCCACATGAAACCCCGAGCACATTGTTTATGTTCTGCTTGATTGGATAAACTCATAGAGTTGTTGTACTATTCTTGTTGCGACACGAGAACCCTCAAATCGTTTTTGCCAAACAATCGATCGCCACGTGGATGGTCTTGTTTTCTTCGCGTGAAGACGACTGACAGACGAAGCGAGCGATGGACCGACTGACCAGGGGACTTTATTGGGTTTTTGAAGAATTCCTTCACGGACACCCAGAATAGATTCAATCCATAGTTGTGGTTATGGATCATAATATAATTCAGTGGTTGTGTGTTGTCATGCTATGAAACAAACTTTCTTGGAATATCGCATGAGAACTTTCACTTTTCAAAAGAATGGTCCACTGTCCAGACAATTGAACTGCTAACAAGATCGCAGGTTGGTGTTTGTCTTTTGGGGGCGGACACTCCTTTGGCGACCCAGTTTCGTTTTGGATTTCGTACCTACAAAGTCGTACGTAGCACTTTCCAATCGCCAATGTGACGTCTATAAAATGATGGCCCATCACAAGCATTACTACGAGCGTGAGCTGAAAACTGCTTTGATCACATACCTGTGCTTGTCATCATTCTTCTGTCCCAATCTGTCCACTGCCAACAAATGAGGTATCAGCTAGCTTTCATTATTGTGCTTGCCGTGCTGCCTTTCGAAGTTACCGGTTTCGCAGGCTTCTGTTCCCATATTGACCAATTGCCCCAAACCCGAACTGCCATCGTAGCTGCACGATCTATTACTGTAGCGGAGGGACGGCTGCAATCGCTTCATGGCGCTTCTATTGCAAAGAGTCCTGTTTGCATTCGATGCAGTACTTCACCATCGGTCGGGAGAAGAAATACACTACGAAATGATTCTACCTACAAGACTGTGTTGTCACCTGCTTACGCCGTGGCGCTCCCAAAAGCAGCCTTGATCCATGTCACTCTCGCTGCAATGGCTGTGACTATAGTACGAATTGGAAGAAGGTTGTTGTTCTCTCCAAAAGAGGACCAAGTCCAAGCTGGAGGGGTGCTGGATCGTTGCCCTTGGCCATTCATCTTTTTTCACGATCCAAAACAAGGTTTAAAGGATCCACCAACGTGGGTCACGGTTATTTATTTGGTTTTATGGAAATGCCTGAGATTGTATAAAGCTTCAAGATGACGCAATCAGAGCCGTTTTTGATCGACGAAGTGGAGACAAAGAATCAAACCGCCTACCTCCATAGAAGTTGGCGCCCATGCATTGCAGCAGGAGATTCGGCATCAATGAAATTGCTACGAAGAAGAATGCATGTAAGGGCATCCGCTGACTAAGAAGGACTACCACAGAAGACTTGAAGACAGATTGACAACCCAATAGACGCTCAGATGGCTCTTTCTATGATAGCATTAATTAATGTTGACACATTGGAATATGTTAGCAATGATTACATTTGAAAAGTGTGAAGCGCATGGACTGCAACTATTCTGCGAGACCTACCAAGGACGATTTGCAATCGCATCCATTTGCAATCTGACACTTCCGGGTTATCCAGAACTTGCGATTGATGACGTCATGCAAATGTTGTGAACAACCCAAAATCAAACGAGCCGATGACGAGCAAAGGTGTCGAATCAACTTTCAACAGTGCCGACCACCACAGATCAACGGAAGGCCAGCATCCTTGAACAGAGTGCAAGCTCCTCTCTTGTACTGACGTATTGGTTCCAACGAGGTCGAAGACAAACGAAAATATCATTCGAATGAAAGCTGCCGAAGTCAACTGAGGCAAAATGATTTCCCATGCCTCTCTCCTATCGCTGCTGCATTTGCTCGGGTTTTTCGCCAAAGCTTCTGCCTGGACTTCTTTCTCATCAGAGCCGCGCTCTATGTTGGAAACTTTATCGGCTGTCAATGGTCGATCTCTGGTGCAAATGCAGTCATCGTCATCGAAGAAACGAGACAGTGACGTTGCAAGGACCAATCCTTTTAGTATTACTCGGAAAAGGCTTGACCAAAAGTTGTTGGAGGTAGAGCAGCAAGATCGACTTGGGAAAAAATTGTCTCAAGCATACTGTGATTCAGTACTGGGACTGTGTGTGGCATCGGATGAATGGGATTCTGTTTTGGAAGTACTGGATGTCATGAAACGACAAGGGCTGAAGCAAGAACGTAGCTCTTATCGAGCTTGTCTTCAGGCTTGTTTTGAAGCTGGAAATGGAGCTTCCGCCAAAGAAATACTCAGCGCCATGGACAAGGCTGGAGTGGAAGCAGACACCAATGATATAGGTCTCACGGTTGCTGCCATGTGCAGGAACAACATGTCCGAACGAGGGTGGTGGAGGAAGGCACTAAATATGTTGAAACACCATAGTGGCGGTGCATCGAAGGCGGTGACGTCGACTGAGAACGTAATACCTGTCCAAGCATACGATGCGGTCCTCGAATGCATGGTGGAAGAAAAACAATGGAAGGAGGCTGTTCGCTTGTTGCGAATGATGGAAAAAGGTTCTTCCACATCCGGCAAGAACGATGCAACACATGGATTCCACCCTTCGCCGACGGTGTCAACGTACCGCGCCGTCCTAGAATGCTGTGGAGCTACCAACCAAGCTGAGCAGGCCGTGCAAATTTTGTATTCAATGAAGGATCGAGGGATCACGGTAAGAATCAGATTCACTCTGAACGGACCAGTGTCTTCAGTGTTCGCCATTTGAAATTACTCATGTCATTCCTTCACCCCAAACTTATCACCCAATTGGCAGCCAAGCACGTATACCTGTGAACTTGTGATATCGGTGTTAGCTAGAAGATTGCAATGGCGCCGCGCAGTCCAATTGCTGGATCTGATGGACGAGCTCAAGATTCCAAAGACTGTTGTGACCTACAATACTGTTATTTCCGCCTGTGCACGTTCTCGAGAGGTAGGAATGGCGAAGAACCTGCTGAATAAGATGAGAAAGGAGAAAATTCGACCGAACGACGTCTCGTTTAACTCTGTGATAGGTGCTTGTGCGAGCACAGCGCGGTGGAAAGACGCATTGGCAGTACTAGATCAATGCTACAGAGAGCCCGGTGTCGTTCCGAATATTTACATTTACACCAACGCAATGAGGTAAGAGACAAGACAGCCCAGCACGGACACCCTTTCTTTCGATTTCACTTCTTTCTGACACACCTACTATCATCGTTTAACACAGAGCTTGCGCAAAGGGAGGCCAATCGAAACGAGCTCTGAGTTTGCTGAAAGTAGTGAAAGACAAAGGCTTGCCTTTGGATAGCTACTGCTATACCGCAGTCATCGATGGTACGTCGTGTGATGAGATACAACTCTTACTTCCCATTCGCTAACTGTACCTTTTCACCAGCTTGTGCGAAGGGGGGCATGTGGAAGAAAGCTCTGTCGTTGCTGGATGAGATGCGAGCAAGAGGGATTGCACCAACTGAGGTAACCTACAGGTACGATTCTATCTAATGGACAGTCAATTGGCGGTCATAGGAATTATTCTAAGTCCTTATCTCTTTCGCCCCCCATAGTGTTGCCATATCGGCCTGCGGCAATGGCGGACAATGTGAACAAGCCTTGAACCTCTTGCAGTTGGTAAGAATTTGTGGAAACTGATTTTCTTTCTGTTCCCGCATGGAGGACTCACTTCTTTTTTGGGGGGCTCTCTTCCCTCCAGATGCGAGAAGAAGGGCTGCCCGTCAATCTCATCACATACAATGCTGCAATTACAGCTCTATCCAAGGCATCTCGGCAGCGAAATAAGAGTTCCAGCTATAGTTCCGATGACATGGTTGGTGAAGGGTTGTGGTCAAGAGCTTTGCTCTTGCTGGGTCAGATGAAAAAGGACGGCATTGATCCAGATGGCTTCTGTTACTCTTCTGCTATTAGTTGTTGTGGAGCTGAAGGAAGGTGGGAAGAGGCGTTAAAGTTGATTGAAGTCATGAAGCAGGGCGGTCCTCGGACGCGGCCGAATAAGATAGCCTACACGGCTGCGATTGGTAAGTGTTTCTTCCGTTTTAGATTGGACGAACTGGTCGTGTTTCTCTTGTTCACCAATATTCCGTTTGTTTGTTTTGGTATGCGTAATGGTAGGTGCCTGTGGACGAGCTGGAGAATCCACGAAAGCGCTGGAATTATTCCAAAGTATGAAAGAAGATGGTCTATCGGCAGATCGAGTGGCCTACAATACTCTGTTCTCGGCATTGCGTGTAGCTGGTGATGCCAACAATGTAAGAAGAGATGCGTCCTCAAGACTTGATTATCTCTCTACTGGTCGAACTGAAAAAGAAAAAACAAACATTTCTTCTCGCTTGCAGACGTTTCAATTGTGGAGGGAGATGTGTGGTACTGGCGGTTCCACACAGTTACCATCCGGGGCCATTGCCGCCGCCAGGAGCTCGGCATCGCCAGATATCATTACCGTGACGGATTGCCTTGCCACGCTACATCGAGCCGGGATGCAGAATGAAACCGATCAAATTTTTCAAGAGGCTGTCGCTCGTGGAATTGTCTTGCGTGGCAATGCATTGGACTCACAATGGGAAACGGATCTGTCGGGCATGTCCATACCGGTCGCTAGTGCGAGCTGTCGGTATATTATGTCGCAGGCACTAGCACCAAAAGCTTTGGACGATATGCAAGATATTACCTTTATTACGGGGGTCGGAAAGTCGCAACAACAACAACAACAGCAGCAGCAGCAGAAGGAAGGAGTGCCCAATAAGAAGGCTACGTTGCGCGACTATATTCAAGATTTATTGAAACGAGATTTTCATTTGGAATCCTTTATTCCACCTCGGGCACAAGGGACGGTCGTGGTCAAGAAGGAGGACTTGATGAAAGCGTCACAGAGAGTAAGATGATTAGTAGAGTGTCTATAGTAGGCATGAAATAGTCTAGTTGGTCGAAAGGGGGATATTATGTACCAAATTCAATTCTCCCCCTCCCCCGGAATGAACAAATCGTATCACGATTCTCCATTCTTGGATTTCCAACTAGCTCGAACGAATTCGAAAATCAAAATGGGAGACCTCTGATGCTGCAATCAGTAGGCTTCTCATATCAAGCAATTAGCAACACAAGTACACACATACACTGATCTTGTTGGAGATTTCCTTTCTCGGATTGGTTTGTTATGCCATAAAATTTCCTTTCTTTCTTGCATTGCAAGCTTACAAAGTACAACAAGAACATGATTTCATCTATGATTAGTTCACGAGCTGCCAAATCCACTCAGGCTGCTCGTATCGCACGACAACAACTAAAAGCATTCTCGCAAAGAAGTAGTCTACCTGCCTTGTCTTGCATGGCAAACAGTTCACTTGGTACCACTGCCAGTCAACTTCGAAGCTTTTCTTCATCACCGCCGCCACCACCCAATGGGCACAACCTGGGGAATATCTTTGGACAACAGCCACGGCAACAATCCTACTTGGACGAATTCACGGTCGATTTGACAAAGTTGGCACAAGAATCGGCCGAAAAAAAGAGTCTCGACCCTATCATTGGTCGACACGATGAAATTCGACGTTGCCTTCAGATTTTGGCACGACGGACCAAGAACAATCCCGTTTTGATCGGTCAACCTGGAGTCGGAAAGACCGCCATTGCCGAAGGATTGGCCCAACGCATCGTCGCAGGTCTTGTTCCGGAAAGTATGAAGAACAAGCGTGTTTTGAGTTTGGACGTTGCCTCCCTTGTGAGTGGTGCCATGATCCGTGGTCAATTTGAAGAACGCATCAAGGGTATTATTTCAGAAGTCAGTCAAGCCAACGGCGAAGTCATACTCTTTGTCGACGAACTCCACACCATGGTCGGGGCCGGGAAAGCGGAAGGTGGCCTGGATATGTCCAACATTTTGAAACCAGCGCTGGTAAGTTCAGTGTTTCTACTACTTTCGTTCTTTGCACAATGATCCAAAATCACTAACAAATGTCATTGCAATGCTTGTAATTGTTTTATAGGCTAGAGGAGATTTGCAGCTGTTGGGTGCAACGACGTTGGACGAATATCGAATCTTGGAAAAGGATGCAGCCCTCGCGAGACGCTTTCAATCGGTCTATGTGGAGGAACCGTCGGTGCAGGATACTCTAAGCATTCTACGAGGTCTCAAACCCCATTACGAATTGCACCACAGTGGTCTTCGGATCAAGGACGAAGCCTTGGTGGCGGCGGCCACCTTGAGTGATCGGTACATTTCGGATCGTTTCCAGCCAGACAAGGCGATTGATCTGGTGGACGAAGCATGTTCCCGATTGCGACTCGAACAGGAAAGCAAGCCGGAAATATTGTGGAAATTGGAACGGGATCTCATTACCAAACAAATGGAAATGGCCGCCCTGCAGGGGGAGGAAGATGACGCCATATCTCAAAAGCGATTGGCAGATGTCAAAGTCGAAGTGGAAGCCTTGCAAGCCAAGGCCGATCGAATCACCAAGATTTGGCAATCGGAGCGGACGGAACTCACACGCGTCAAGGATCTCAAGGAAGAGCTCGCGACAGCCCAACGAGATATGCAAGTCGCTCGTTCCAAGGGAGACTATGCCAAGGCAGGAGAATTGCTCCACTCGACGATTCCCAATTTGAAGGATGAAATTGAACGATTGGAACAAGCAGAAGATGATGAAAAGAGTGATGATCCCTCCAAAAAGAAACTGAAAAAGAAGCGAAAGTTATTGGCAGAAGCCGTGACTGCCGATGCCATTGCCACCATTGTGGCCCGTCATACGGGAATCCCAGTATCTCGGATTGGCAACAACGAGTCTCGAAAGTTGCTGAACATGGAAGATCAGTTGCGAAAACGGGTGGTGGGACAAGACCATGCCTTGGAGGCCGTCAGCAATTGTGTCCGTCTGGCTAGAACCAGGTTACAGGCCGAAGATCGCACTCTTGGGAACTTTTTCTTTGTGGGTCCTTCGGGAGTGGGCAAAACGGAATTGTGCAAGGCTCTGGCCGAGTTTATCTTTGATGATCCCAATGCCATGACACGTATTGATATGTCCGAGTATAGCGAGAAGCATACCGTGTCGAGGTTGATTGGGGCACCACCCGGATACGTTGGCTACGATCAGGGGGGTGTTCTAACGGAGGCGGTTCGACGCAGGCCGTATCAAGTGATTTTGTTGGACGAATTCGAAAAAGGTCACCACGAAGTATGGAACTTACTTCTACAGCTCTTCGACGATGGTCGATTGACGGACTCTCATGGCCGAGAGGTTGATTTCAGCAATGTGATTGTAGTAATGACATCGAACTTGGGTGCTCAAAACATTGCCGAGTTGCCTCCGCACCTCAAGGGGAGCGAACCAGAGGTTCAGGAATCAATTCTGCAGGTGATTCGACAAAATCTGAGTCCCGAGCTTATCAATCGAATCGACGAAACGATCGTCTTCAACCGACTACAGCGGGAGCATATGGATGCCATTGCAGAGCTTGGCATCTCAGAGATTGCGACTCGTGTTCAAAACGGTCAACAAATGACACTGGACGTTAGTGATGCTGCAAAGGCATGCATAGCCGAACGGGGATTTGATGTCCGTTATGGAGCACGCCCTTTGAAACGAGCTTTGGTCAAAGAACTATTGAATCCTTTGAGTCGGCTTTTGCTAGAAGGCGGAGTCCGGGAAGGAGACTTGGTAAGAGTTCGTTCCCGTGCAGAAGCAATGCAGTTGCAAAAGAAAGGGGAGGCACTCTTGGGGTGGGCTTCCGGTAGCCTACCGACTTCTGAAGATAAGAATGATGTCGTTATTTTGAAGAACCACGAGGACTTTGCACCTGACGACAGTGATGGCGACATGTCTAGTGACGAGGATGATTATTGGTTGGATGACGATTTACAAGCATAGGTAACAAGGGCATCTAAATGGAATTTGTGCGTTTTAAGTGGATACTACTTTCTTTATATGACATTTAATAATACTGTATAGTCTAGGTTGTGCTTGAAGGTAGCATCAACTCGTTGCCCAACAGAGTACGATGCTGTTCCTCTCCATTCCCTTGGTAGTTTTCTTAACCGTAGTAATACGTCCAGTAGTGGGTATCGTGTCGGATGGTTTCCGCACACCTCCGAAGCGAAATGATTTCGGTTGCTTTTGGGTGATGCAGCTGGGTGAGGCATTTGGCGCTGTTAACGGATAGGTTTCTCTGGCCATAAGGACGCAATTCAAACCTGTCTTTGTTTGAGATACGAGCCCAGAGTTGATTAGGCGAGTTTCTGTTACAACCTCTCAACTCCAAAAATCTGTTGCTAATGGTGGACAAGCACAAATCCGTTCCATAGACTCGAATCTGGTCGCCCGAGCCGCTGTGTCGAATGATTTCAAACCTGTCAGTGACGTCTCTACATTTTAGGATCCAAATATTATCTCCAGAGGAGCATTTGCGGTTAGAGGGCGTTTTACATCCCCCTTCCCATCCATCGCCCTCGGTCAAAGTCTCACATTCTGTGCATGCCATGCACCAAAACGTTTCTTTCGTCGACTCCTGCCAGAAATATCCACTTTCCCAGTACATCTTGAGTTTCCTAGCTGGAACCTTGTCTTCGTCAACACAATAGTCCGTCCCACTGTTAAGAGAACCAGTGCAACCCGGAACGGAATCACCAGAGAATCTTTGCCAGCAAATGTAGCCATCTCGACAATCATCATTGTAATCGCAATCGCCTATTATCCAGTGGATTTCCGTAAGTCACAAGAGCCTGGCGATTAACTTGCAAAACAATTGTATGACGTACCTTCACATTCACTGAGCGGAAAGCTACTGGACGACCTCAGTCGCTTGTCCCCACTAGAAGAAGAAGGCGGGGGGACAGGCGCGGGGGTAGGAGGCGGCGGCGCATCCTTGTTGATACAGTAGTCCGTGCGACTACTGTCATCTTCTCCACCTTTGCATCCAGGAACTGGGTCGTTCTCATTTCGTTGGAAACAAATCAAATCCCCTTGACAATCCGAATCAGAGTCGCAGTCACCGACACCTATCATGATGAATATTCAAGAGAGGAGGGGGAAATTAGAAAATACAGCATTCTGAAAGAAGAACAAAAGTCAGCATGTTGGACTTGAAAACTTACACAATGGAAGCGGGAAGTTGGTGCTGTATTTAAGCTCGTCGCTGCCAGAGATGGGTGCCGGTGTAGGCGATGTAACGGGTACAAAGTCTCCACCTTCTGGAATGACACAGTAGTCGGTTCGGCTACTATCACGTGCTCCACCTATGCATCCAGGAACTGCTACGTTTTCGTTTCGTTGAAAGCAAACTAGACCAGTTTGACAGTCCGAGTTCCTGTCACAGTCCCCTGAAAAAGAAAATATAACGTGTGAACGAATGCTCGATCTGATAAAACTCAAAAGGTGGGGTGTGTCACCACACATGCTGGGCTTACCTTGACAAAGGCCTAGTGGAAACCGTGTGGTATAGGACAATGGTATCGCTGGATACTGGGTAGGAGCCGGAGCGGGAGGTGGTGTTGGACCCGGAGTGGGTGGGGGAGTTGGCGTCGGAGGAGGTGTCGTTGTGAAAGGGACAGGTGCAGCGGTTCCACCTTCTGGAAGGACACAGTAGTCGGTCCGGCTACTGTCCCTTGCTCCGCCTATACATCCAGGAACTGGTACGTTTTCGTTTCGTTGAAAGCAAATTAGACCACTTTGACATTCCGAGTCCCTGTCACAGTCCCCTGAAAACGAAAAAATGTGTGTGTGAACTAATGCTTGATTCCATAGAATTCAAAGCCGATATGTGTTACCACGAAATAATGGACTTACCTACACAAAGGCCGAGGGGGAAATTTGTGGAATAGGACAGTGGTCTCGCAGTCGAAGTGGGAGGGGGGGTTGGATCCGGCGTTGGATCCGGTGTCGGATCCGGCGTTGGATCCGGTGTCGGATCCGGCGTTGGAGAGGCTTGCGGTCTCGGCGTTGGACCTGGTGTCGGCTGTGGTGTGGGAGGTGGCGAGACTGGCCTTGGGGTCGGCTGCGGTGTCGGTTGCCGTGTTGGAAAGGAACTGAGATCTACCTTCCTGACGCAAAAGTCGTATAGGGAACTGTCTGAAGATCCTCCCCTGCACCCAGGAACCGCTTCATAGGGAGCAGTCCTCGCAAAGCAAACCAAGTCGCTGCCAACGCAGTCACTGTCTCTGTCACAGTCACCCTCACAGCGTTCGAGCGGGACGGACGGATTGACCCCAATTTGAGTTACTCGAGGCATTTGTTCTCCGGTTGGACCTGGTGTTGGTCGGGGTGTTGGATCGGGTGTTGGGTCCGGTGTTGGATCGGGTGTTGGATCGGGTGTTGGGTCCGGTGTTGGAGTTCCTATTGGACTTGGGGACGGGTCAGGTGTTGGGTCCGGTGTTGGATCAGGTGTTGGATCGGGTGTTGGATCGGGCGACGGATCGGGTGTTGGATCGGGCGTTGG